>PVKN010000403.1:49786-80436 GCA_004027915.1 Capromys pilorides | reverse complement strand
CCCCCCCGCCCCGTGATCTCTGGAGTGGCTGTGACATGGCTGCTATGGACCTGTTGGTGGGGAGTAGGCAGCTCACCCGTCAGCCCCCCCAGTGACAGGGCGACATTTGGGCTGGTGGGCACTTCCGGTCAGCTTTCGTCGAGCCTCAGGGTTGGCGGCCGCCCCATTCTGCTGGCTGTGTTGCCCAGTGCAGTGAGGGGCACTGCAGCCCTGTGCCCCTTCTGTCCCTAGGCCATGGCTCCCAGACAGACACCAGTGTGGAGCTCTGTGGTGGGCCCAGGGGCGGCGCGAGCTGCGATCCCCTGCCCGCCCCTCCCAGGCTCCTCAGTCAGCACAGTGGCAGCAGTGGTTTGTGTTGTGGCCCAGATGGGCCTGTAAGTGGGCTGAAGAGCTGCAGGGTTTAAGCGGGGTCCCCACGGCTCTGACTGTCCCGTGAGGTCACAGGCAAGCCTTAGAGGACGGCCTGGCAGGCGCAGCCGTGGGCAGTTCTCAGCAGGCCACTGTAGGATGATGTGCCTGAAGAATGTCTAGTCCACGGTAAGAGTGGGCTGGGAGGTTGGGGCACACACCCTGCACCCCTCTGGCTGCCCAGAGAGCCAGGAGCTTGCCAAGGTGGGCATGCTGCTTCTGGAAGGTTCCTCAGTATGTGTTCAGAGTGCAGTCGTGCACGGGGCTGGAGCCTGTGCCGCCAGGGAGGATGCCGCCTGTCCTGTGGTCCCTCTACATGCACTCCCTCCTGACCCGTCGGAGCTGGGGAGCAAAGGCTGCATGCACATCCTGGGCCCTTTCCTTTCCTAACTTCTTCCACAGCCCTTAGAGCATGCCAGACTTAGGCTTTTCTCTTTCTCTTTTATTCCTTTTTTCCCTCTTTATTTTTTCTGTCTCAGGCTGAGGACTTGAGTCTGAACCGAGCCACATCCCCAGCCTTTTGCTAGTTTCCCTGAGTTGCCTGGGATGGGCTCAGACTTGGGATCATCCTGCCTCAGCCTCCCAGAGCATGTGGATTACAGACATGCACCCACATGCCCAGCTCGGTTTTCTTTTAGGTCCCCCTCAGGCTTTTCTCAGAGTTGCTTGTGATGGTTCTCTGAGCCTTGTAGGCCCAGGCATTGGTGGCTTCCTGCTGGCGTTCTGCAGAGGTGGCTGGGGAGGAAAGGCACTTCTACTCAGAATGGTCCTCTGTCCTTTAGTTTTTCTGCTGCAGCACAGAATTCAGGCTCTTTGGAGTGACTTCTACTGTACCAGACGAGACCCGGAGACTCCACCTGGGCTTTCGCTTGCCCAGCTGCCCAGGTGTTCTCTCACCTGCCAAAGCGGAGTCACGACTGCCCTAGAGACCTGTCCCTGTCCTGGAGGGCACTACACCCTCCCCTTTCCCTCACGCCTTCTCCCATCGGGTCTTCTCGCCGGGCTGGCTCTGCGTGCTGAGGGGAGCCTCCTCCATCCCACCTGTGTGTGGCCATGGTGTGAGCCCCAGTGAAGCTCATACAGACCCCTGGCTCCCTGCCCTAACGTGACAGTGCTCTGCAGAGTGACGAGCACAGGAGACAGGTGCTAGGACCCTGGAGGGTCCCCAGCAGCGGTGGGCATGTGGGTGCAATGTCTGGGGTGATGCTAGCCCTCTTCCATGGGGCCCTGCTGCTCCTCCCAGCCGCTGACTGTCGCTTCTGTGTCAGGAGTGCGCCTGGCTACTGCTGTGGCAGCATGACGAGCGAGGTGATCGAGGACGAGCAGCAGTTCTACTCCAGGGCTGAGCTGTACTGGAAGCAGGTCCCGCCCACGGTGGACGGCATGCTTGGCGGGTACGGCCACATCTCCAGCATCGACCTCAGCAGCTCCAGGAAGTTCCTGCAGAGGTTCCTGCGGGTAGGCAGGTCCCCGCTAAGAGAGGCTTGTGTTCTAGGGGGCTTAGCGGGCTGCGACCTCTACCACCTATACCTGGGGCCAGAGCCGGGGTGAGGCCGGGGCGCCAGGCCCAGCTGTCCTGCAGGGCTCCTCAGTGCTGGGGTCTCAGTGACTGCAGGGCAGGGGGTGCTTGTTACTCCCTGGAGGACCGGTGGCCACGCTGGCCTGCATCTCCCCCACTGCCCACCATCTCTTTGTCCTGCCATTCTACACTGTCCTGTTTCCCTGGGTTCGAGGAGGGTGAAGAGATTCATGCTCCTGTTGGCATTAGTACTTCTAAGCAGAAGCTGGCTTTCATCCTGGAAATGTGTGGCCCAGCCAAGTGCAAGGATGTGCGTGGTAATCCCAGGGGTTGGGGGCTGAAGTAGGATCTAAAGTTTGAATCCAGCCTGAGCGACTTAATGAGGCCCTGTCTGCAACTTTAATTTTAAAATGCCCGTGGAAAGGCTGGCCAGATAGCTCCGTGGACTAAAGCGCCTGCTTCTGCAGAGTGCAGTGGCTTTGTTTGATTCCTGCTGTGCGGTGCCGGCCCTGCCCCCAGGGTGTGCTGAGACAGTGATGGAGACTGGGCGTGGTGGTGCACGCTTGTAATCCCAGTGCTTGGGAGGCTGCAAATGAGAATTACTAGGAGTCTAATCTATGTAGTGAGGCCCTGTAGACCTTGTCCTAAATTTATAAACAAATATGCCTATGGGATCACTGCACATCCATAGGCCCTGGGCTCCACCCCCAGGGAGAGGCGTGCATGGCCCAGAAGAGGGCTCTGCCGTGTCCTTACCGTGTGAGCTGCCTCCCTGTGAGGTGCATGTTGGCTCTGCTTCCTAGGAAGGCCCCAGCAGGCCAGGAACGTCCTGTGCCCTGGACTGCGGAGCAGGCATTGGGAGAATCACCAAGCGGCTGCTGCTGCCGCTCTTCGAGGTGGTGGACATGGTGGACGTCACGGAGGACTTTCTGGCCAAGGCTAAGACCTACCTGGGAGAGGAGGGCAAGAGGGTGAGGAACTACTTCTGCTGTGGCCTACAGGACTTCAGCCCCGAGCCTGGCTCCTATGACGTCATCTGGATCCAGTGGGTGATAGGTGAGGGTCCTACTGCCGTCCTGCTTCGACCTCCTTCCACAGGCTTGTTTTGAGACAGATTTGCCATGTACTCTTGTACTTGTTCAGGGTTGGCCTTGAACTTGGTGTAATCATCCTGCCTCAGCCTAAGTGCTGAAATTACAGCCACGTACCACTGTGCCGGATGCAAGTGACCCTTCGCCTGCTGCTTTCAAAGCAGAGCAGCTGAGCTCTGCAAGAGTTTGGGGGCACAGACGAGATGCTGTGGGGTGCATTGAGTCACCCTGCTCTCCCGTCCTGCTCCCACATGGCCTTGTGGCTCACCTGCAATGCAGTGTCCATGGCTAGGACTTGGGGCCAGGGCCCAGACAGAGGACTGAAGAGGTGTGGGACATGGTGTCTGGCAGGGCCAGGAGAGCCTCGTTGGGCTAAGCCCCAGCTTGAGGCCTAGGGCAGACTTTGTGCACGTGACCTGGGTTTGTTTTTTTTCCTGGGGTGGGGGTTCCTGAGAGTTGAACCCAGGACCTCCACACTGAGCTACATCCCCAGCTTCATTTTCAAGATATGGGCTTGCCAAGCCGCCGAGGTGTCACACAGCTCACCGTCCTCCAGCCTCAGCCTCTGCAGTGCTGGGATGACAAGTGTGCACCACCACACCTCCTCCAAGAGAGCTGAAGGTGGCTTGTGGGTGGCTTCTGAGCTCACTTCCCTTGCATGGAACAGGACTCAGGCTGAGCCCTGCAGCAGCCTGCAGACCCACACACCGCCCCGTAACTGTGCCTGTGTCCTCCCCAGGCCACCTGACTGACCAGCACCTGGCCGAGTTCCTGCGGCGCTGCCAGCGTGGCCTGCGCCCCAACGGCCTCATCGTCATCAAGGACAACATGGCCCAGGAAGGCGTAATCCTGGACGACGTGGACAGCAGCGTGTGCCGCGACCTCGAGGTGGTCCACAGGATTGTGCACAGTGCAGGGCTCCGGCTCCTGGCTGAGGAGAGGCAGGAGAACCTCCCAGACGAGATCTACCACGTGTACAGCCTGGCACTGAGATGAGGGACGCTGGCCCGAGATGCCGGACTGAGTCCAGGCAGGGCCAACAGCTGGCGGGCCGGGCAGTGCCCACAGTTTATGTGTGGAGAGCCTTAACACACCTGTCCCGCCCACCGGGCAGACTCCTCTTCTTCCCAGGCAGCAGGCTGGGGAGGGGCCAGGGCAGAGGCCAGGGCTGCGTCTGCGCACCCAGTGCCCCGTGTGAGGCTCGGGCCTTGGGTCTGGCTGCCCTTCCTGTGGTTGTGTGGAGTGCAAGTGCAGAAGGTGTGGCCGGTGCCCCAGGGAGGCGTGGCCCTGGTTGGACACCTGTGGCCGCTGCCCAGGGCGAGCCCAGCACACACTGCCATGTGGCACCACTCCTGCAGCACGCCCTGCTGCTGATGGGATCCCACTGGCGTGATCAGGGGAGATGTGTGGCTTCCTCGACTATGCTTGGGGCTTCCCCTGGGTGGACACTCGCAGTCAGAAATAAACCAGTACTGCGGTTGCCCAAGCCAGTCTGCTGTGCTCTGTGCAGACCATCGCCAGGCGCCTGGGCAGCCATCCTGTCAGTGTCACATCTCCTGAATACCACCCTCGGCAGCACACTGGTCCTTCATCCTGGACAGGGAGGGAGGGAGGGGGCTGGAGCACTACACAAAGACCCTGTGGCCAAGAGAATCAGTTTAATCTGTGATATGAATATGCTGCTTAGCAACCTCGGCGCTTGTCCAGAGGCTTTTACACAATTTGCCATGATCAGCCCTGTGGCTAGAAGTGGCTTGAGGGCTTGGCGCTGGACCATGCAGCAGCTGGCAGGCCTAGTGGCCACTCGGGGAGCCCTCAGAAAAGGACAGCCTTGCCACAGGCAGCAGAAGACACCTCCAGAGCTGCAGTGGCAGGGTGGGGGTTCCCGACACCTCCAGGAAGACCAGCCTGGCGTAGCCCTGTTCACCCAAAAGCACTCCATGAGTGACAATGTGGAGTGGAGGGACAGGGCCAGCCTGCACCCCACACGGGTTTCAGGACCCCAGCCCCAGCTTGGGCATGTCTGGACTCCATGCTGCCTGCTTCTGCGCACATCCAGATGCTCCTACCCCCAGGAAGGGGTACAGACTCCCCCGGGCTTTATCACGGGGTGGACCCCACCCTCAGGCTGACGCACGAGGCCCAGATGCTGTGCCCGGCCACTCCCGTCAGCTGTCGTCCTCGGCCACACCACTGTGCTCGCTGAGGAGGAACCACTTGAGCCTGTCGGGCAGGGGCAGGGCCTTGACCTTACTGTCCACAGGCCAGGGCTGCAGGTGGAGCCGGATGTGTACCCGACACAGGTGCTTGAGGGGTGGGGGGCGGAGCTCCAGCTGCCGCAGGGAGTGGTGCAGGGCCTGGATTTTGCCAGCCAGGCTGCCCACCGGGCGGATGTCAAAGTTCGCAGGCAGCTGGAGCCGCCGGGAGTTGGTCACCATGAGGTCCAGCACCGTCTCCGCCTTGCGCAGGAGGTCTGTGTGGCTCTCATCCTCGGCGCAGCCCGGGTGCGAGCAGAGCCGCTCGAAGATGATGTGGAAGCCAGACCAGCAGGACGCACCATGCAGGGAGCAGTTGTAGGAGGCCCCTGACTCCAGCAGGAAGCGCAGGAGCTGGAAGTGCAGCTTGAAGCTCTTGAGGCAGATGTGTGTGAGGGACTCGTGGGCTGGGCACTCGCTGGGGTCGGCTCCGTGCGCCAGCAGCAGCTGCGTGACTTGGAAGCAGAAGCGGTTGATCATCTGGGCCTCTTCCTTGTCTCCACCCACAGTCTCCCCAAGCAGGAAGATGATGCAGGTGAACACAGTGTCACCATCTTTGGTGGTGGCCTTGACATCTGCACCTAGAAGAGCCATTGGAGGACAGAGGATGGGGGCCCGGCCAGCAGTGCAGAGGGGTGGGGGCAGAGCCACTGTGAGGGGCAAGCAGGGCCAGAGGGTCTGGCGGGGCCTACCTCCCTCCAGTAGGAGCCGAATGTTGTCCGTGTTGTGGATCTGCACGCCGTCACTGCTGGCCAGAGCATGTAGCAGGGCTGTCTTCCCTGCGGGGGCGGAGCAGGGCAGAAAGGGCTGTCAACTCATGGGGAGGGGTGGGGCAAGGGGCTCACCAAGGCAAGGGCGGGGAGAGGTGGCTCTACACCCTGAGGTGTCCCCAAGACCCAAGTTGTCTTCCCACAGGAAGCCACTGCTCCTGGGAAGCTGGAACTTTCCATCTCTTCTTTGAGGCAGCCTCGGGGCAGTGAGTGTAAGGCCACCACCACCCCAGCTACCTGTGTGCCAGCTGTGCCAAGTTGTGGGCAGGGGCTGGCATCCTGCCGTTCACCTGGTGCCCCATCCCTAGGCCACCCGTTGCCCTTGGAACCACTTGCCATGCTTGTCGGCCGCGTTGACGTCAGCTCCCAGCTCCAGCAGGCGCTGCAGACACGGCAGGCGCTCGGGCTCTTCGCTGGCCAGGTCCAAGGGGCTGCTCTCATGGATCTGAGCCAGGAAGCACCAGCCGGTTGGCAGGAGCTGCCAGGCTGCTAGGAGCCCGCCCCCCCCCCCCCCAGTGGTGACACCCACTCATACCCGGTCCCTCCGGTTGATATCAGCCCCGTGTCGCACCAGCAGCTCTACCATGTCAGGCTGGTTCCGAAGAACGGCAACGTGCAGGGCCGTGTAGTAAGTGACGGGGTCTGCAGGAAGCAGTGCTGCAGTCAGCCTGGGCCACCCTGCAGCCAGCGGTCGGGACGGAGCTGTCCTCCAGCTGCTAGGGGCCTGGGGGCGTCCCAGGGGTGCTCCTGAGCCTGTCTGAGCCCCAGCTTCCTCTCCTATCTCAGGGGGCCACGGAACAGCTCCCCCCCCACACTGCTGGAAGAAGTGTGAATCTTGGGGTGCCTAGTGAGGACCTTAGGACTCCCTCCCACTCCTCTTGGGGCTCAGAGTCCCCAGCATCTGCCCCACTTCCACGGGTATTCGTGCCCGATCACTTCCAGCGCAGCCCTGCCAGCTGATGACCCCACCCCCGCTACAGTCCGGGGAGGACAGGAGGTCGGTCTGTCTGCTTTCCCAGCACAGCCAGAAGGAAGCCTGCATGGCCCTGCACCCCCAAAGGTATGAACCAAGTCACAGGACAGCTCAAGATGAAGGCAGGAATTTGCCTTCCCTCAGCACAAGGTGCAGTGCCAGCAGCCGCCCCTCCACACATGGGAGGGACGGGGTTCACCTGGGACCTGGGACCTGGCAGTCACTAAAGCAGCACAAGGCCAAGGCAAGGCACACTGGGAAGTCCCAAGGCCCGGCCAGGAAGTGAGTCTGGCCAGCGCTCTGAAGAGGATGGGGTCACCCTGCTGACCTTCGAAGTTGAGGTTGGCCCCACTGCGCAGGAGGATGGCGGCTGCCCGTGTGAGCCCCAGCTCGGCCATCTTGAGCAGCGCGTTGCTCACACCCTCCTGGTAGAATGGGGAGTGTGCTTTCTTCTCCAGCAGCTCCCCGAGGACACGCAGCCGGCTCTCCTCGCTGGCTACATAATGGGGCCTGGGTGCAAGAGGGGACTGGCTGAGGGAAGGAGAGCCATGGGCCTGGCTGCCCAGGCGTCCTGGGTGGGGCCTTTCATACCCTGCGGCAAGGCACTGGAGCTGAGAGGCCGGACATCTTCCCAAGGAGGCGTGAGACAAACAGAGCTAAACCACCGCCCATCTGGCCTCCACCCCCTCCAAACTAAACTCGGCCTCACGCGACAGATGAGTGTGCTAACGTGGAGCTGCTTCCCTAGTCTTTTTATTTTTTATTTTTTTTTAATTTTATTTATTTATTTATTTGTTTGCTTGTTGTGTTTATTCATTTTGTGGCTGGCTCAGCCTGCCCTGGTGGTGGCGCGGCGCAGCATGTGGTGCCGGGGATCGAACTGCAGTCCCCACAGTTGCCTGAGCCCTCCCAAGCAGGCGCTTTAGACCACTAAACCATCTCGCCGGCCCCTCCCTAGTCTTTTTAAACATTGTTTAAAGTTGCCCAGGCTGGCCTTGAACTTTCAGTCCTCCTGCTTCAGCCTCCCAGGTAGATGATGCTACAGGCGGGTACCACAGTGTGGCCAAGCTACACCTCTTAGCCTGCAGCAGGCTCCTCCCTTGGGCTAGATGCCAAAAGACTGGGTCTGCTGGGTTGCAAGCCACCTAGAGAATCTGGCCTCACATAGGGGCGTCAGGACTGCGGAGAACCCTGGGGGTCACGACCCACAGCCAGACTGAAGCTCACTCCTCAGGAGCCCCACACGCGGCACTAGGCTGCAGGATGCCTGTCCTGTAGCACAGCCGCCTCCTGCGGAGGCCTTCATACCCCTGAGCCGACCTTCGCACCCTGCCCAGCAGCCTGCCCCACTGCCAGCTGTGCTCCTCCCCAAAACTAAGCCAGGGACAGCTCCGAAACCTGCATGCAGCTCCCTCAAAGTCCCCAACTCCTTCCCTGCCGTCACTTCCCTCGCTGGGTGAGGCTGCCCTTCTCCCACAGCGCCACCCACTCGCCCTCCTCTAACCTCACCCGCCTGCACCCTCCAGCTGGCAAGTACTAGGTTCCCCTGAGTGCAGGGGCAGGAACCAAGCTCCCCACTCTGCTTCCGTCCAGCTCCAAACAGGCATCTGGAGAGAGTTCCTGCAAGGAGCCTGCAGTGCCCCTAAATGCCAGCAGCCGCCCAAGCCCCCCTCAGCTCCGGAAACACCTTGCACTGCGTTTTGCTCAAACTGGGTTGAACTGGCGTGGTGGTGAAGAAAACCGCTGTTGCCACCACGTCCCCGTGAGAATGCTAATCCTCACAGGCTGGAACTCCAGGGTCACGCCGCCTCACGCCTCTGGTTACCCCTGTGCGCGGCGCGAGTGCGCAGTGCGCGGAGGGCTGCGATGTCTGAACAAAATGCAAATTCAGCCTCAAAAGCGCTCGTCACCCTGCTCTGGGTGAAAACTACGGCGCTCCCGGCCTCCACCCGACTCCCCTGTACAGGGCGAGGCCCGGCGACGCCTTGGCCTCGGTCCTGCTGTCCCCTGGCACTGGCCTGGGTCGCCCCACTGGGCCGCTCACCCGTCCAGGGGCTCCTGCCGCTCGGGGTCTTGGATGCCCAGGGCACCCAGGATGGCATCGACCAGCGGCTGGTACTCGAAGATGATCCTCCGGAAGCCGTGCAGGAACGGCATCGTTGTGGCCCCGAGGTGGTGCAGCCGGGCCTTCTGCCCTGGCCGAGATACCAGCTAGGCACTACCAGCTCCACTGGCCTCTACCCGGTGCCCGTCCGCGTCCACCGCCCTGGCAGCCGCAGCGCGCCGGAAGCAATCTTCTATTACACTTCCGGTCTGTGGAGCCCCGGAGTGTGGGTGGGCCCACAGCGCCCCCTGAAGGCTTGGAGGACCGCGGCGCAGAGCGTCTCGGAGCAGACCTGAGAGTGTCGCGGGTGTGGCTCAGCCCAGAGTGGGCGCGTGCTCGATCCCAGACGAGGCTCAGCCCGGGGTGGGCCTGCCTTCCCGCCCCGGTCCCGCGGTCCTGCCCCGCCCTGCGATCCCGCGCGCCGCCGCTGGGCGCCGTCCGAGCTCCGCCCACAGGGAGGGTGCGGGGGCACTGCCCAGCTCCCTGGTGACTGGAGCGGCGGCGCCCCAGCCGGTCATCGCTGCTAGCTCTGACCGGACTAGGCATGGTCGTCCCCACGCGGCACGCCGTGGCAGCATGAGCGCCCCCACACACAAACACATACATTGGCTTGGGGCAGCCGCTTGGTGGGGTCAAGGAGCTTCCTTCTGCGAAAGGGAAACCCCCTGCGCCCGTCCGAGATCTGGGTCCAGAGCCCCGTGGGTGTCAGCAGAGCCCAGTAGCAAGGGTCCCACATGGGACCCGGGCATCTTCCCTCGGGCCACTGCTAGGACCTTGGGGTTCCCCAACCCCACAACCGAGGTCTGACTTCTGGCTTCAGCCGGATCTCTCTCTCTCTCTCTCTCTCTCTCTCTCTCTCTCTCTCTCTCTCTCTCTCTCTCTCCTTTTCTTTTTGAGACAGGGTCTCCCTATGCAGTTCAGGCTGGCCTTGAGCTCACTTTTGCAGCCCAGGCTGGTCTCAAACTCTCACCAATCCTCCTGCCTCAGCCTCCCAAGTGCTGGTATTACAGGCGTGCACCACCACACCCGGGATCATTCAACAGTAAATAACGGACAAGAGCCAGGTTCTCCGCCACGAACAGAACTGACTTCCTGAGAAAAGGCCATCAAAGAGGGTGGCTAGGCCAGCGTGCCCAGCAGGGGCTGGATAATCGCCCCCTGTTGTTAGCTATACAATCAGGTGACAAACTGTCAAAGCCCACCAGGCAGAGGAAACCCCTAAAAGGGCAGGAGAGGGAGCAGCCAGGGAGCACCCAGGGTAAGCCTCTTTAGCACTGGGCCAACTTGGGCTTCCCATGGTAGCTTCTGGCCACCCATGTTCAGAATCCAGTAGATGTTCCCCATGAAAACAGCAGAGCTCCTGCCACAGCCAGCTCCCGGAGACCCTGGGCCAAGGGCACCATCGGTCCATCTCACCTCCTCCAGGAGCCGTGACTGCGTTTCTGGATTTTTGCCTCTGTCCAATTCACATCTTTTTTCCAAGTGACCCCAATAATTGAAACAGACTTAGTATGACCTGGTCTTAACTTGATCATATTTGCAAGAATTCTCTTCCAAATAAAGTAACTCTAGGGTTCTCAGTCAGAGAGGGCCCCTGGGGACCAACGGCCAGTGCCCAGGTCCCAGGGGAAGCACCCTGTCCTGGCCCATGGGCACACCATTCACACATAAGAGCTATCAAAAATCAGCAAGAAGGGGCTGGGGAGAGAGTTCAGCAGTCTAAGGTCCTACCTGGCAAGAGCTAGGACCTGGGTTCAATCCCCAGTACTGTATGCCATGCTGCCGGGCCAGGCATGGTGGTGCATGCCTGTAATCCCAGCACAAGCTGCTTGGTGAGACAATGTATCAAAAAAAAAAAAAGAAGGAAAGAAAAAGAAACAGAAACAAACAAAAGAGAGATGGTCAGCGGTTCTCCAGTAGTCACAGCTGATAGAACTTGCTGCATGTGAGACCCTTGTCATTCAACAGAGCAAATTACAGAAAAGTGGATTTTTTTTTTTTTTTTTTGGTCTTTTTGAGACAGGGTCTCGCTATGCAGTGCAGGCTGGCCTTGAGCTCACTTTTTGTAGCCCAGGCTGGTCTGGAACTCACCGATTTTCCTGCTTCAGCCTCCCAAGTGCTGGGACTGCAGGCGTGGGTCGCCACGGCCCAGCTTGGGAGGGATCACATTTGCAGGCTGTACACATGCACACGTGTATGCATCTGTGCGTGGGCGGATATGCGTGCACGTGCGCCTGTTCCTGAAAGTCCCACGCTGAGCTGTTGAAGGGTGTCACTCGTGGGGCCCAGGAGCTTTCCACGCATCCTCTACCTGTTTTGCAATGAGTGTCTTTACAGCTTCAAGATGAGGGATCCCCAAAGGCCGCTTGGTGCAGGCTCGACCCCTAACACTGCCTGTTCCAAAGAGGAGACGGGCTGATCTAGAATGCACACAGTTGTAAGCTCAGAGCTGAAAGGGGGCCCCAGGGGCCCGGCGGGGCGGGGCGGGGCGGGGTTGGCGAAAGCGCCTGGGACCCCGCTCCCTCTCCAGCTGCCCTCCCCCCCGCCCCCCACCACGCCATGAGAAGCCTTCTGCAGCCAGGCCCTGCTGCCACGCTGTTCCTGCTTGGGGGCTGTGGACCCTGAGCTGAATCCTCTGAAGCCATGAGCCGCAACGAACCTCTCGTTCTTAAAGCTGTGTGTCAGGGACCTTGTGCTGGCAATGCCACAGTGACCGCTACAAATACATCTTTCCCAAGACCTGAAGCCCAGACCGGCCCTGCTGCTCCTCCTAGCCCTGAGCGGCAGGGCGTGAGCGTGAGGCGCGTCCACAGCCTGCCTTCTGCGGCCACTGGCGACGTCCCCCCAGCAGGCGGCTCCGCACAGGCCTCTGCGCCCACCTGGGCTGTCTGCCTGGGAGTCAGTTTGTTAGATAGGAGCTCTGTGCACAGCAGTCTGCTTCTCAGTGACACCCACGGCATTAGCCACAGCAGGACCCCCGTGCTATGGCTGAGAAGGCTTCAGAGAGGGGCCCGCATGGGAGCCCGTTCTCCATCTCCCCGTGCTCTGGGCCTTGCTGTTGCCGGCTCTCGCATACAGATACACCCTGGTTGTCACACACATGCTACCCCTGCCAGACTCAGGGCCTCTCTCTCTCTCTCTCTCTCTCACACACACACACACACACACACTCACTCACGGACACCCACGTCTGCCCCCAAGGATCAAGGATGAGCTACAGCCAGGCCTGTGCCGCAGGAAGCCCTCCGAGCCAGCTGTGACCACGCATGCTGTCACCCCAGCTACTGGGCAGGCTATGGGGGGATTACAAATTCAATTCCAGCCTGGCCAATTTAGTGAGACCTTGCCTCAAAACATTTTTAAAATTATATTTAAAAGTACTTTTTTTAAAATTATGTGTTTATTTGACATAGGATCTCACTACACAGTTCAGACTTATAGTGATCCTCCTGTCTCAGCCTCCCCAGTGCCAGGATTACAGGTATGCACCACCATACCGGGTTTCGGTGGCCAGCACAGTGCAGGGCCGGCACAGCATGTGTTGTCGAGAATCAAATCCTGGTCCTGTGCTTGCCAGGCAGGCACTTAGAATGCCGAACTATCTCCCCAGCCCTTAAACTATTATTATTGTTGTTGTCGTTATTATTATTACTATTGTGTTTTTGAGACAGGGTCTCCCTCTGCAGTTCAGGCTGGCCTTGAGCTCACTTTGTAGCCCAGACTGGTCATGAACTCGCACTAATCCTCCTGCCTCAGCCTCCCAAGTGCTGGGATTATAGGCATGCACCATCACACCTGGCTACTTTTTTTTTTTGCGGGACCGGGGTTTGAACTCACAACTTTGCACTTGCCAGGCAGGCACTTGTGCCATGGAGCTATCTCCCTGGCCCATGCCTGGCTACTTTTAAGGACCATAGATGTAGCCCAGTGACAAGGCCCAAGATTCAATCCCCAGAAGTGAAAAAAGGGGGCCCTCAAGCCTCTCTTTGTGGGCCAGGGATATAGCCCAGCACCATAAGTGCCTGCCTGGCAAGTACAAGGTTCACAGTTCCATCCCTGGTACCATAAGAAAAAAGAAAAGAAAAACAATCAAACCCCTCTTTGTTTGTCTCCTTTATCTTTCCCTTTCTTTTCTTTCAGTTTGGCAGCCTTCCTGTGGGAGGTATTTGGGAAGCACAGACCGTTCGTCTTCCCGTGGGGGCAGCCCCTCCAGTGCCAGGGCCACCTTCCCGCCACCCTGCGGTCTGCGCTGCTGTGACCCTAGCCCCTTCCCCTTCCCTCCTCCCCTACACCCTCCCCTGTATTGCAACCCTCAGGAGCCAGGGTCATTGGCTGGAAGCCCCAGCTTCGTGGCTGTTTGGCCACAGGCTGGGAGGACAGGGTCTCAGCCCTCTGTGGACTCAAAAGGGAAACCAAGGCACCAAGCACTGTGGCAGGATCTGGGTGGCAGGCCACTGGCCAGGCCCAGAAGGACTTCCCTATCCCTCGAGCAGTTGGCTCTACCCTAACCCTAACCCTAACCCCTGGAGGTAGCCATCCTTGGGACCCTGCCCAGGGGCTGTCCTGCCTCTGCCTCCCTACCTGCCCACTGGCCACAGCACTGCTCCCCACCCCAGCCACCTAGCTGGCTCCCAGCGTGGGCTCTGCGAGGTGGGGACCCCTCATCCCGAGCCGCCTCCAACCACAGCACACACTGCGGGCTTCTCCTGGGCCCAAAGCAAGAGGGAGGCTGGGGCTCACTTAGCCCAAGAAGGGGATACAAGGGCAAGTCTAGCAGAAGGGTTGGCCCTTGATCGTACAGGGAGTGGGGACAGCCCGGAACAGAGGTGGCCCTGACCTTCCGGTGCTGGCCATCTTGCCTCAGCCGCAGTCCAGCCCTGCCCCCCTGTGCCATGGCCTTCTTCAGGGTGCTGGGAAGGCCCAAGCCAGCCTCGCTCTGGCTGGTAAGATACTCCTGTCACAGAGGGCTTGCCAGGGTCCCCCACCCCCACCCCCACCTCCATCCTGGCAGGCCAGCTCTGGGGACAGAGCTCAGGAGGGCCCCTTGGGGTGGGGGAGGCAGAGAAGGGGGCGGGGCCCCATGTGCTCCCCCTACACACTTGGCTAACTGGCCAGCAGGCAGGAAGGAGCCGCGGGCCATCCGTCAGGGAGACGGAGCAGCCAGCCCAGCGCTGCCCTGAGAGGAGGGAGCAGGGGAAACTTGATCATTAAGAAGCCCTCCTGGCTGTCTGGGGGAATTTAATTAAATTGCTGGAGAGGCTGCAAGAGGGGCCACATCTGGAACCAATATGTGGGCTTCGACGCCTCCCCGGCCCTCCGCCCCCCAGCTCCGCTGTGAAAGGGAACCCAGCGAGGCCTGGGAAAGCTATGCCCTGTCCTGGGGGCCAGGAGCAGACCTGCCAGGGGAGACAGCAGAGAGCGGAGAGCAGCAACGAGGGTGATGACGGTGGAGACCCGGGAGAGACCAAGGGGGCTGGGGAGCTTGGTGGCTATCCAAGCACCACTTCACAGGTGCGGATAGGGAGGTCCGAGGTTGGGACTTCAGGAGCGTCCTGTGCCCCGCCAGATGGCCCTCCCAGCCACTACCCTGCCGGACCTGTTCCCTCTCTTGTCCCCTCCGAGTAGGGGTGAAGGCGGTGACTGGCCCCAGGTGTCTGGACTTAGGGTGGCTGTGGGCCTGGACCCTGGGCCTCTCCCGCACGCATGCCTGCACTGGCTGATGTTGGGCACACAGCTGGGCTCTGTGGTTATGGGACTGTGATGAAAAGTGTTGGCAGGGACAGGGACAAGGACAGGGAGAGGCCGGCCTCCCTGGGCAGCCTCAGAGGTTGATGCGGGTCGCAGCGGGTCAGGAGCTGGTGGCAGGGCCGAGCAGAGGGGCTGGGGTCTCTGGCCTTGTGAGTATGAGGGTCATCTCTGGGCATGGGAGCAGGTTGAACGTGGCCCTGGGTCCCCATGGAGGAGCCCCCAACCCTGCCTCCAGCTCTCTTTTAGCTGGTTTCTGTCCGTGCCCCCCAAGCTTCAGCCCCTCCAGGCCCAGAGCCATGGTCGGAGTGGCTTCCTGTTCCTGCCAGGCAGGGCACTAGAGACACACCCTGGGGGGCCCAGAGTCAGGATGACCCGGTCTCAGGGTGACACAGCCTCGGAGTCCAGGGGAGGCCACCTCAGAACCCTTGCGTCCTCCTTACACCCAACCAGGGCTTGTAAAAGCCAGCTCCAGCACCCTGCTTACGAGGGGCTTTGGTCTACACGGGGGTCCCTCCAGTGGGACACTCACCCCAGACAGCTGGGCCCCAACAGGTCCTTGTGGTCCAGCCAGAGCAGGCAGAGGAAGGGCTTGACACAGATCAGTGTGGCAGATGTCTCAGAACCTACAGAACAGTTTAAAGATTTGTCTTGTGGCCCGTGGAATGGAGGGGAAACTGAGGCATGGTGCGACGTGGCTGGCCGAGCACTGCTCTTTCCCCAGAGGAGCCCTCTCCTCTCCCAGCCCCGCCACGTGGTCCCTGACCGCCCTCTCTGTTTGCTTTGTTGTTTGAGCCAGGCTCTCACTGTGTTCCAGGCTGGCCGTGAACTTTCAACCCTGCCTCAGCCTCCCGAGTGCCGAGACCGTGGGCCACCGCATCCGGCTTCTCACTCCTTCACTGCTTCTTGGTCTTGGCGTAAGGACCTTGAAGGCTTGGCACCCACTCCCATCGGGAGGCTGAGGCAGGAGGAGGATCACTGTGAGTTCAAAGCCTGCCTGGGCTAGAGAGGGAGCTCTAGGGCAGGCTGAGCTGCACGGTGAGACCCCATCTCTCAATAAATAAATAAATAAATAAATCCCCCCAGGTAAAGAGGCTGGCAGCCTGGCAGAACCTGACTAGCTAGCCCGTGTCAGTGGGCTGCGAGTAGCACACCCGAGCCCTGAACTGAGCTTCACAGTGGGGAAGCACAGCCAGGATTCCTGAAGAACCCCTTCAGGAACACAGGGGAGGCCGGCATGGCAGCAGGCTGGGGGCGGGGCGGAGGGTCGGACCAAGATGTGGGTGCTGAGGAGCAGGGGACAGCTGGGCACAAAACCCAGTCACCAGTCTGCACCGTGGTCCCTGGCAAGGAGAGGGGAGCCCTGTGACCTGGGGTCCCATCCCCCATCCCGTCTTGTGTCCTCCCAGCCCCTAGGCTTGGGCGAGGTGATGATGTACAGATTCTTACATAAATCTCTCTCATTAAGGACCTGCTGTCTGGAAGAGAAAAATGGCGCCCTCCCCACACCGTCCCCTACTCCCCCCCCCAAAAAAAAAGAAAGAAAGAAAGAAAAAGAGGGGGAAAAACCAATGCTGCAGCTAAGAGGAAATTGCATTAATACAGATTGTTTTATTTAAAAAACCTTGACCTCGACTTCAAAAAAAGTCATAAGGCGTTCTGTTCGGTGAGGCCGCCGCGGCTATAACGGGGAGGCCTCTCATTTCTCAATGACTTACTGTCCCGCGCGGCCCGGGGACCGGGAGGGTGGCGGGTGATTTAAGGCTCCCTGCAGAAAGATGTGTAAATCTTCGCGTGTCCAGGGAAACTTTAGCAGGCCGTGAAGGCCAGGGGAGGCAAACTGGAAGCAGCCCTCCCTTTCTCTTTTCCTTTTTTATTTTTTCCCCCTGTTAGAACTCTGATCTCTTTGGTCATAAAAATGGTCATATTTCACCCCCAAAATATCAGCAATCAGCGAACTGAGGAAGTGGCGCCCACGGGGAGTTGTGCTGCCTGATTCGACCCTTGGTTTAATTATTTAACGCCTGCCTGCGTCGGGCAGACTGCGAACACGCCCTCCTGGCCGGAGTTCAAGAGCACGTTATAAATAATAATAACTATTATATCCCCAATTAAGCCGGCAGCTGAGAGCCCTGGGCCCCGCCCTGTGAGTCTGCGTCCCGCTTCGGTGTGCCGGCATAGCTCGGCTCAGCCGCAAAGTAACGACAGCAAGATGTTGCCGGGCCCCCGAGGGCACAGGCAGGGCCTGTGACAGGGCCGGGAAAGCCTTCGCCCAGGCTCTGGGCTCCCCCAGCCAGGCCTCGGCTGGGCCCCCACATCCGGGGGAGGAAAGAAGAGGGCTTGATCAGCACCCTTTCTCCTGTGAGCTTCAGTGTTTCCACCTAGGACAGGAGGGTTCTCCTGCAAAGGGGAGCCCCGGCGAGGTGCCTGTCCCCGGGAGCCACACCAGACACACCTAACGACATCAAGCGATCTGGCGAATGTTGACATCTAGCAGGATTACAGCAGGGAGAGGCTCAAGGCCAGGAGGCGCGCGGTGCGCTCCGGGCTTTCGGCGCGCTCATCCCGCCATCCTGGCCGCTTCCTGCGGCAGCTCTGGAGTTGCTCTTTCCTGAGGATCCGTTGCGTGGCGGGCCTGGTGCCTGCCTCGGTGTCCTGAATCCATTCAGAGCGTTCCTCTTTGGGGCTCATGCTGACTTAAGGACGGTGCCAGATCCAGTGGGTCAGGTGGAAGAGAACACAGCATCATGGTTTTGACAGAAATTGCCCCCGACCTCCACTATTGTTTGGCAGGGTCTCTAGCCACAGAGGCCCTTTTGTACACGTTAATTCTTCCGCCGCCTCCTGGGCCTGCTCCCCCCTCAGGTGAGCTCTGTCTCCCTGCTTCTCCTTGTGATGTCAGCAGCCACTCTCGTGCTTGGTCGCTCGCACCTTGCATCTGCTGGAAAACTGCAGCCGAACCCACCGGAGTTGAGTCCAATGCCCTCGGCTGCTCAGTGTGCCTGGGCACCTTGCCAGGGCTGATGCCAGCCCCATGCCAGCCCAGTATGCGGTAGGCGTTCAATGAATCCCAGTGAGGAGTTCTGCACCTAGTTCTGCCCACCTGGCACAGCTCCAGGATGGTCACCAGCAACTCGTCCACTGTCCCCAGACCTCAGGCCAGGCCTACTCAGGCTTCTGGGTCTTCAGGAGCCCAGACCCACCCGGAAGTCATCCTGGCACTGGTGGTCCTCACCATGATGTCGCCAGAGCCCACTATGCGCCACACAGTGAATAGGGCTGGCGAGATAGTTCAGCAGACTAAGCGCCTGCTTTGGCAAGCGCAGGGACCAGGATTCGATCCCTGGTCCCGCATGCCTCGCCAGCCCTGCTCCCGGGGTGCTCTGAGCCTAAGACTGAGTCCGGGCATGGTGGCGCAAGCCTGTAATCCCAACTCTGGGGAGGCTGAAAACAAGAGGATCACTAGGGGTCTGAGCTGCATAGTGAGACCCTGTACCAAATATATAGAAATTAATTAATTGACTAATTAATTAAAAAGGATAGCTCCTCCAAAGGGGGTGGGGGAACTAACTTCCCAGCCCTAACTTTCACAGAACAACCTGGCATGATGATCAGGAGCCCAACAAACTTACAGGGACTCAGAACTTCTACCCACAGAGCCTAGCGCCCTTCCTCTGTGAGGGACGCCTCGAGGTGCCACAGTTCACAGGTTGCCTGATTTACGGCAGGCTCACTTTACGCATCTGTCTAGGACCAAGCCACGCCCATGCTTCTCCCAAGTCCGGAGGAGCTTTTACCTTTGCTCCCTCAGTCTCTCTACAGCTGAGGTACACAGCAGCTTCCTGCGTTGCAGGCCAAGAACCCGGGTCCCCTGGAGCCCCAGGGCCTGCATTTGGCAGGCGGTGCCCTTGCAGGGACAGAGCCCAGCGGGCAGAGCTGGCCTAGAGCAGCTGGAGGTCTGTCTCCAGGGCTCCCTGTGTCTGTCTCCCCAGCAACCATGGGCTACGCAACCTCTGCTTAGGGCCCCAGTCTCCTCGGTCTTTGACGAAGAGTGGGCACCGTGCAGCTTGTCACTCCCCCGTCATCTCAAAGGCTTGCCGAACCTCAAGCCCTCTGGGACCCCAGCACCACTTGGGGATGACTTCTTTATTATTATGGCCCGCTCAGCCTGCCATGGTGAGGGGAGGGGTGCTGGTGCAGCATGTGGGATGGGGGATCGAACCGAGGTCCTTCCGTTGCCTAAGCAAGCACTTTAGACCAATGAGCCATCTCACAGGCCCATGAGGATGATTCTTTTCTGGGAGGAACCAACTGACACCTTGCCCTGAGCCCTGCTTCTGGCCTTGGGTTGTCACCACATGGAGCCCCCTTCGCCCCCTTCACCCCCGGATGTGGCCATCCACAGGCCTCCTGGTCCACTGTACCTTGTTTGTGATGTGACTACTGCCTCTCAGGTGGTGGAGGGGAGAAGGGGACAGACAGGTCAGGAAGCTGCCATCCTGGGAGGACCCGCGGGACCTGGAGCCCCAGAGTCCCAGGCTCCTTGTGTCTTTTCTCAGCTTTCCTTGAAAAACAAAAACAAGAGCAGAGCCCGGATCTGCCCTCTCTCCTGGCCCCCATCTGTCAGTCTGGCTGTCTGTCCTGTGTGTGGCCAGGCAAAGGCGTCCCTCAAAGCTTAGGGATGGCCTGGGGCGGCTTGAGAGGGGCCACCGAAATGACACCCATGAGGGACAGGAATGGCACCGCATTTCCCAGGGTCGGCGACAGGGACCGTGGTGAGGGTCAGGCGAATGGGAGCGCGGGTGGACCTCATGGGAGTGGAGTGGGGCTGAGGGGACAGTCGGGTGGGCCAGGAGGTTGGCTATCACAGGCGGGGGCTGGGGGCCATGAGGGAACCCGCCGCATCCCCGCCAGCGACCCCGGGGAGGGCGTGTCGGCTCCCACGCGACCCCGCCTGGCTCAGCGCGGGTGGGGAGGGGGCGGCGCCGTCCCCGCCTCCTGGGTCCGCCCCGCGCCCTCCCTCTCCCCCAGGGGCGCGCAGCCCGGAGCGGAGCTGAGCGCAGCGAGCGCCCGGGCGGGCAGGGGAGGGAGGAAAGTTTCTCCCCGACGTGCGTCAGCTCCAGCGCCGGGCGGGCCGCGGGGAGGCGCGGGGACGGGGGCGCGCGGGCGGCCGGGACACGCGTGGGACCCGCCCGGCGCCGCGGGCATGGACGGCGCCGCCTTCGCGCTGGAGAAGCCGGGGCCGGGGGACTGCGGCCCGGCGCGCACCAACTTCTCGGTGAGCCACCTCCTGGACCTGGAGGACGCGGCGGCCGGGCGGCTGGCAGCGCGGGCCGGGGCCGGCGCGGGGCCCGAGGCGCGGGAGCCGTCCGGGGGCAGCAGCGGCAGTGAGGCGGCGCCGCAGGACGGTGAGTGCGCGGGTCCCGGGGCGCGGGGACCCGAGCGGGGGGCGGGTCTCGGAGAGAGCGCGACACAGAGCCCTTTGGGAGCGGGCGCCTCGGGGGCGCAGGGCACCGCCGGGCGGGCGGGCGGATCGGCCCCGCCAGAGTCGGGGTGTGTGCGGGTGACGGCAGCCGCGCTGGCCTAGACCTCGCACCGAGGGCGGCGATGGTGCCTGCGGGTGCAGCGCGGCGCCCCCATATCCTGGGACCAGGATGCGGCCAGATGACTGCAGGCGCAGCTGGGGACGCTGAGACTTTGGAGGGGCCGAGCCAGGAGTCTCCGAGCCGGCTTCCACCGCTGCCCCCTCCCTCCACAGCACAACTGACCCGGGGTCTCCTGTGGCGTTTAGGGTGCGGGGTCGGCGCCTGAGAGGCTCCCCGGTGGGGAATGGCCCATCTCGGAGGAGCCAGCCAGGCCTCTCTTCCCCTACGGGGGTTAAAGGTCATCAGGAAGGGGCTCTAAAAACAAACAATCCACCCAAGTGGCTTTTTTCAAAAAGTCACACAGAACGCTGAGCCTTGGGAAGAAGGGGTGGGGGCAGGGAGAGGGCAGGGGAAGATGTGGGATGCAAGAGGGTCCCTGCTGGATCCTTGTGCTGGGGACCAGCAAGCGGGGAACGAGGTCCCCACAGTGCAACACTTTCTGAAGAGGCCACAGGCCCTGTCCCTGGGCTCGGGAGAGCAGGCTGGAGGCCCCCCGACAGTCTGGGGAGACGATGGAGGAGGGCTCGGAGGGCCCCCACCTTCCCACCCACCTGGGATCACGCTTCCTCGGCCAGCCTCTGGGTCACCGGGCACCCAGACCAGCTGCGCATCAGCATCTGACAGGAGAAAGGTACCAGGAAAAGAGGGGAACCACAGCCTAGGCCCAACAAGGCCGGAGTCTCTGGGGCCGCTTTGCGCCCATCCCCCAGCCTTGGTGACTGCTGTCTCCATCCTTGGGGTGACCTGCACACAGGCAGCCCCTGGAAGCTGAGGTACCCACCCTCTGGCTTGTGGGCTTGGTAGAGGAGGACCCCAGCAGACTCCGGGCCGGTTCCCAGTAGGGCCGAGGGAATGGGAGTCGTGGTTGTACCAGGGAATAGAAAGAAAAAGAGGAACAAGTTAGAGGTGAAGGGAAAGAAGGAAGGGGCTGTGGAGGGAGGAGGGCTGGGGTGCCACAGGAAGGCCAAGGAGGAAGAAGCAGGTCCCAGCCCTTCGGGACAGATGGGAAGGCCGGGCATCTCCCCGAAATCAGGGACCCCCAATGAGTCGCCCCGACAGGCCCCCAGAAGGCTAGCATCTGCTGGGGCTGTGGGGACTGGGATGGCAGCTGGGTGGGTGGTGTGATGTCCCCGGCAGTGCCCTGGGTCAGCCACCCTCATGGGGCCCGCACGAGACCCACACACAGAAGGCCAGGCACTGGCGCGTGCAGGGATGGAGGACCTGATAGGTGTGGCCCGCTGGGACAGCGTCCCTGTGTGCTCTGGCCGGCCCCTGTTGTAGGAGCTAGGACTGCTCTCCGGTGGCAGCCTGCTCAGGGGTCTGCTTGCAGGAGGGGCTGGGGAGCAAGACAGGAGTGTTCCTCCTTGTTCAATGTCCTTTCCCACTGCCACTCAGCATGGGACAAAAGGGACCTCCCTTCCCGCTGGTGAGTGCCAGTGGCATCCCCGGGGCCTTTGGAGAGTAGCCTGGGTGTGGCTCAGTGGCAGGAAGTGTACCTGGCATGCGTGAGGCCCTGGGTTCCATCCCCAGCAGACACAGACAAGACAGGCTGAAACTGGGCAGCTAAGATTCTGGGGGCTCTGAGCTCTGGCGTTGGCCATGTGCCACCGCCCTGTCCTGGCTCCCCACAGAAAGTTCAGATGTGCTTGGAAGTGGGGATTCCCATGGCTTCTAGGGCCACTCCAGGACCAAGAGAGAGGGCTGCCAAGAGAGGAGCTGCTTCCGGCTGAGAAGGGACAGTTAGCGGAAAGGAAGGAGTTAGAAAACTGCTATTTCCAACCGGCCAGATTACTGGGCTCGGAATTTAAAAAGAGAAAGAAATGTTTCAAAGTCCGTTGTTTCACAAGGCCACCAGTAGATGCAGCCTGTTCCTGCTACTGACTCTCCAAGCCTGAGCTCCCCCCAGAACCCCGCGGGCCAGGCTGGGGCTTCATTGGTGACTCAGAATAAACTGGGGTCTCGGGTTCCTCCCAAATCAAACAGTGAGGCTGTGCCGGGGTGCTGAGCTATGCCAAGCACGTTAGGAAAATAAACCCTCCATGGCTGCCGTGGCAATGACTTACAACAAAAGAAACCACATTAATAACGGAGAGCTTCTTTAAAGCATTCCCTCCTGTGGGCAGGGCGGAAACCGGAACGTGGACTCACTATGAAAATAAACACTGCCCCTGGAGCTGGGCGGGGGAGGCCCCAGCCTGGGGGAAGCCAGCCCCTGCCAGCCGGCCACTGAGCCGGGGTGTGCTGCAGGAGGGACCAGGCAGGCTCTAACTGACCCAGTTATTAGAGATGCAAAGGGTGAGACTCTTGGGGTCCAGGTAGTAGGCTGAGCTGCAGCCCTCAGGCTCGGTCACATCTAATATTGGGGAACCCTTGGGAACCCCTCTGCTTGGGGGACTGGCAGCTTTGCTTTCTGTGTTTTCTCACTGCAGTACTGTATGCCTGGCGTAGGATTTACCCTATGGATGTTCAGTCTAGTGACAGGAAGGACATTGATGTAGCTGGGCCCCCTTGCTGCCTCATCTCTAGCCCTCGATCACCTCTGAAAACTAAAACTGTACACCCAGCAACAGGTTGCGACTGTCATGGCTGGCTGTTATGGTGCACCTGGGAGGCTGAGGCAGGAGGGTCCCTATGAGTTTGGGGCCAGCCTGGGCCACACAGGGAGTTCAAGGCCAGCCGAACTACATAGCAAGATCGTGTCTCAAAAAAGAAAAAAAAAAAAAGGCAAGAAATTCACACATATGCCGCTACATAGATGAACCTCTTCAGCGCATATGCTGGATAGAAAAGGACAGGCTGCAGGATTCTAGTTATTTGAGAGCTGTAAAGTTCCTAGAGCTCTAGGGTCTGCAGGCCGGAACAGAGAGGAATGGAAAGTCATTGTTTTTGTTTGTTTGGGTGGCCTCAAACCGTTCATGCTCTTCCTGCCTCAGCCTCCCAGCGCAGGCGTGTGTTTCTATTCCTGACAGCTCTGCCCTTTTAAAGCCTGGGTTGGGGCTTTAGTCATCAGAGGCTGCTGGGCTTGCGCTGGAAGCGGCTCTGCATGCCTGTGTCCAGTACTTGTTCTGATCTGGCTTTAAATTCTTTGGGGTGTGTTCCCCAAAGTGGAATACCTGAGTTTTGTTTTTTTTTTTTTTAAACTTTATTTATTTATGTTATGGCCGGCTCAGCCTGCCCAGGGGATGGGGCTGGTGCAGCATGTGGTGCCGGGGATCAAACTGCGGTCCCTGCGGTTGCCTAAGCAGGTGCTATCTTGCCGATGAGCTATCTTGCCGGCCCAAATAATTGTTTGGATTTTCTTTTTTTCTTTTTCTTTTTGCAGTACTGGGTATTGAACTCAGGACCTTGCACTTGCCAGGCAAGTGCTAATTCTACGGAGCTATCTCTCCAGCCCTATCTGAGTCATTGAGTAATTCTATATTTAGTGTTTTTCTGTGCCCAGGATTGAACCTCGAGCCTTTTGCTGACTTTTGGCCTCAGTACCCTCCTTTTGTCTTTTGAGAAAGGGTCTCTTTAAGTCACTGTGTTGCCCAGACTGGTTCAAATGAGCAATCCTTCTGCCTCTGCCTCCCAGAGTACAAGGTTTTTTGTTTTTGTTTTTTATGTATTTATTTTTGTCTTTTTGAGACAGGGTCTCACCATGCAGTTCAGGCTGGCCTTGAGCTCACTTTTCTAGCCCCAGGCTGGTCTCAAACGCACTGATCCTCCTGCCTCAGCCTCCCAAGTGCTGGGATTACAGGCATGAGCCACCATGCCCGGCCAGGGTTTATTTTTTATCTATTTTTTGTGGAACCGGCAATCGAACACAGGACCTTGTACTTGCCAGGCAGGCACTTGTGCCGCTGAGCTGTCTCCCAGGCCCCAGGTGCGGGGTTTATAGGCTCGTACCACCATGCTCAGATGTATGTTTAATTTTTTAAAGGAACCGTACTATGCTTTTTGGCAGCTGACTACAGATGTAGGCCGGCCTCACGCCGCAGTTGGGAAGCAGGGCCGGGGCCAAGGTGGCCCAGCAGCCAGCAGCCCCAGAGCCCGGCCTTTGGAAGACGCGCTCCCTCCTCTTCCTTCCTTCCCTTCTTCTACTTCCGGTGGGGACAGAGTCTTGGCACTCAGCGAATACTGGCTGGGGCACTTGCAGGTGTGACTTGGGGGAGGCTCATCATTCCTTCTCTGGGTCCCCACCTGACCAATACATGTCACACTCACAGCAGGCTGTGGTCACTGGGCCCCTCTCCTGGTGACAGGAGAGTCTCCAAGCCTGGGTCTTAGCTGTGCCTGGTGCTGGGACCCTCGGCCAGGTAGGGGGTGGTACACAGAATGAGGGGCTGGGGACCAGGCTGGCTGGGGCACCTGCTGTATAGTGTGGCCTGGGGCTTCTGGACCCACCTGTCCCTGCATCCTGAAATCCTCTGGGGACTTGGGGGCCTGGCATGGGGGCCCGGATGATTCCTGGCCTGCGGGGAGCCTCCCGCTGGGCAGCACGTGCCAGCTCAAGCTGACTCTGTCACTGCCCGGGTGGCTCTGTGCTCCTTCAGAGCAGCTGTGACCGCACGCTCTCCCCCATACCTGAACCCCTAGAGCCATGATGTCCCTTACAGGTGTGCAGCCAGCCCGAGGGGAGGCAGGTGCCGAGCCCCCACTGGCACACAGGGGGCAGGGCCATCAGAAAGGTGGACAGGGTCTCACCCTGTAGCCCAGGCTGGCCTCGAACTTCTGGTGCTCCTCCTGCCTCAATCTCCTGAGTGCCAGGATGACAGGTGTGGCCACCCTGCCCAGCTGGGCCACACCACACCTGGCTATGGGACAGCTCCCAAGGTGCTCACAGCACCCCTGCTGTCCCTCATGTTTGGAGGCCCAGGGTTGTCCAGGGGTCTCTGAGTGGTGAGAGAGCAGGAGGCGCAGCCTGGGCCTGCCCTGGGCGGGTCCCTCAGCTCAGGCTGGCCCAGGCAGGGCTTGCATGGCTTCTTGGTGTCCTGAGCTAAAAAGACCTGGCGTTGGGCGCTGTCCTTGCGGCTGGCCCTCCTCATAGCGGAGCAGGCAGCCGGAGCTGTGAGCCACAGGCCAGGACCACAGCCTGCCTGCTCTGAGGGACCCCAGAGCCTCGATGGTGTGGGCTGAGCGAAGCTGAGGCGCAGCTGTGGGGGTCCAGCACACCGGGGCGAGCGCTGGGCTAGAACTGGGTCTCGCCCGTCGGCATGGGGCACCAGCCTGGGCAGACGAGGCTCCCGGTGGCAGTTGGCCTAACAAAAACCCACGTCCCTGCCACCCTCATTCTGCGGTAGGTCGGTGACAACTGTGTTGGGGGCTGGCATTTGGGAACCACATGGTGGCCCGGCTGTCCCGGACTCTCAGACGTGCACACGCACGCTCACACATGCGCGCACGCACACACAGACGCACGTGCGCGCGCACGCACACGACGCTCCCATCGGTTCTCAGCAGGAGGCTCGGGCCAGGCCCTCGTAATCCCACCCAAGCTTTTGGTGGCCAGGGTGTCCAAGGGATAGACAGGAGGACAAGAGACCTGGTCCCCAGTACACCTAGCAGGTACGGCTGGTGACACAAAGAGGCTGTGTTCCTCTCCGCAGCATCTCTGGGGCACAGCCTGGCCACCCAGCTGTCCTGGGACTGGATGGTACCGATTTCCTGGTGGCCCTGAGCAGAGTCCCTTCCACATCGGGGAAGCTGTTTGTCCCCAGCCTGGCTCCTGGGGGCCACTGTGAAGGGGATCTGACCCAGGGTGGGCCCCTTTGCCTTGGTAATATCTTTTATGGTCCTTAGAAAGAGGCAGGCACCTGAGCATATTGTTATTTTCTGTCTTGTCCCAGTGGAGTAGGCCTTTGGGTGGGGGGCAGGGCTGCAGGCACTTCCAGTTTGGGGCGGTAGGAGGGGGCGGGGTGCCAAGCGGTGGGCAGGAGGCCCGAACGGCGGAGGAGGACCCTCCACGGCACGTTGGATGCTCGAGGGGAGTGGGTGAGGCAGGTCTCTAGTGTCCTTGCTGCGCATGGGACCCTGAGCAGGCGTCAGCTGATGCGGGTCCCACCTGGATGAGCCACCCTCCGGCGTGGTATGGGGTTGGGCCGGGCCAGGCAGCGCTGGGCATGGGTGCCCGTGTGCAAAGCCGGAGGGTGGGGCTGTGTGTTTCGGGCCGAATCTATTGAGCTCCGGGACCCACTGCGTTGGGTCCCCAGGGACCTGGTGTTGCTAGGCCCTGTGGAGTCCCCGGCCGTGGGCTGAGCCTGGGCTTCTGCCTTCGCGAACCCCTCCCTTCTGTTTCCCGGAGCGATGTCTTTAATCCTTTATTTTTTTAAAAAAAAAATTTATTTATTTATTTATTTGCTTGTTGTGTTTGTTTGTTTATTTATTCATTTTGTGGCTGGCTCAGCCTGCCCTGGTGGTGGCGCTGGCGCAGCATGTGGTGCCGGGGATCGAACTGCATTCCCCGCAGTTGCCTGAGCCCTCCTAAGCAGGCGCTTTAGACCACTGAACCATCTCGCCGGCCCCTAATCCTTTATTTTGAAACAAAGGTGCGTTGTGTTTCCAAGTGCAATGGCTTCCCGCACCTTTGATCCTCCCGCCTCAGCTTCCCAGAGTGCGGGGGACAGTAGGTGTCACCACTACTCCCGGGCTGCTTTTACCCCCTGCTGGAGTCTTCCATAGCCAATCGCGCACCTCCATTACCTGCCTCAGTTTATCCAGGGGGAAACAGTCTTCATGGCTGCTGGCACAAACGCAGGAGGGAGCTCCCCCCACCCCCAGTCTGCCTTGCCATCCGGCGTCCCCTGGAGGCGGTGCCGGGAGAGGAGGCCCCACTGCGCCCTCACTGCCCCAGGGCCCCTCAGAGCCTGACCGGTACACCTCCCCAGGGCTCCTCTCCAGGGTGCCCCAGGCTCTGGTAGCCTCTGTCCCCACCCCCCGGGGGTGTGTGTGCCCGAACCCCCTTTCTGTCTGTGCTCCCCACCGCCGACCCCCCTCCCTGGCCTCCCTTTCCTGCCGTGGGCACAGACGCGGACGCGCCCTCGATGGCGTTATTAAAGATGACATTTAACCAGAGCTGGAATTACCGCACGGATGGCTGCAGACCTCGGAATCAAAGCCCAGCCGCCGGCCGAGCGCGCCTGGCAAGGGGCCTCGCGCCATCCTGGCCGCCAGGGCTCCGCGTGGCCTCCCGTATAAACCCCGCTGTGCGCCGAGGTCTTGAAAGGCGCGCACCTCCTTTCATTAGACTAACAAATAACACGTAACAGAAAACATCTGGGAACAGCAGCTCTAACGCGCTCAAGATGGGGCAGCCCAGCCGGCCGGCCGGCCTGGCAGGCACAGGTCAGGGACAGAGCTGCCTTCTCCTCTCCTTCCCCCCTCTCTTGTCAGCTCAGGTGAGAATCTGGATCTGTGTGCCACAGGTATGGTGCCTTGGTTTCGGGCATCATGGCTTCTACTTCAGAGATGGCATGGTCTGCCTACACTAGTGGCACGTGACTGTCATCCCAGCATTTGGGAGGCTGAGGCAGGAGAATCTCTGAGTTTTAAGGGCAGTCTGGGCAATGTAGAGAGACCTTGGCTCAAAACAAACAAAAAAAAAAAAGTAGAAACAGAGGCAGCGACGGTCTGCGGCACAGGAGCCAGAAGCCAGCTGTGAGTCTCTGCCATGCCTTGAACTTGACATGCGACTCTTGAGCTCCTGGAAGACGGTTTGAGGGTGTGGGAGAGGCCAGGGGCAGGTATCCACAGAGGGGCCGCGCTCAGGCAGGCGCCTGCTGGTGGGATCCATCGCAGAGAAGGAAATTGGCTCAGAGAGGTTGAGTGACCAACCCCAGGTCACACTGCGGGGTGGAGCAGGTGGAGAAGCCGGGCGTGAGCCAGAGCCTGGAGTTCACTTTCTGGGAGACTGCAGCACAGGGTGAGGAAAAAGCGCTGTGCCGCGTGCTCCTTGCATTTGGGGTGGATCCCTGCCCTTGGACTCGCCCAGCCTGCAGGGGGCGCTGCTGTGCGGCGTGGCAGACACCAGACCCTGCCCACCCCTCCTCCACCCTGGGGCCTGGGCCTCGAAGAGCCTCTGGCTGCGAGATCCGTTCCAAGATGGGGCACGGGAACCCCGCGCCTTCCCGACCTAAATGCGAAGCTGCATCGCAGCGGGGGCAGGAAGGTCCACATCCCAGACCAGGCCCCTCGGAGCCGGGGAACAAGCGATAGGCAGTCAGTGCCTCTGTTCCTTGGGACCAGGAACCCTGGGGCTTTCCCAGATGGCCGAGGCGCTGCTCTCGGGTCCTCACGTCCCTGGGGAGCTGCGAGGCCTGGGAGAGGGAGTGTCCCCATCTCCCACCACTCCTTGCCTTCCTGGAGCCCCTGGGGATGGGGTCATGCAATCCTTGAGGGGCCCCAGGGGTGAGGCTAGGGTTTCTTGGGGTCCAGGGAGGTGCGCACACTGCTCCAGCTGCCCGGGCTGGCGAGGCGAGGAGATTGTCAGGGTTCAGGCCGGAAATTGCCGGAGACAAGAGGTAAAAACGCGCAACTCTGGTTTCATGGGAAGGAAAAACAGAGAGGAGACTATGATCCTGCGTTAAGCAGGTTCGTTCAGAGAAACCTCCCGTGGCCGCGGCACATCCGTGCGGGGGCGGGCGCGGGGGGGGGGGGGGCGGCTTCCCACTCCAGGGAGGGAAAGGGCTGCAGCCTCAGGACCCGAACTGCCTTCCACACATTGGGCGCTGGGCCTGGGCTTGGCTTGGGGGACTTAAGGTCTGGTGTGAAGGAGCCGGCCTGGCTGCTGTGTGGACAGGCGATGGGGTCCCTTCCCCTGTCTGGGGGTTCAGGGAGGAAACAGAATGCAGAAGTGACCCTGAAATGAGTGGCACTGGCTGTGGAGACTGAAGGAGCCGGCCGGAGTGCTGGGCCAGAAGGGTCCCACTCTGATCTTGCATGCGATGCAGCTTCAGGGACGCAGTCGTAGAGCCTGCTAAGAACGCCCCGATCCCTGGGTTGACACCCAGTCCTTTGTTGTTCTAAGGTGGGGTCTCTGAAAGTCACTGAATGCCCCAGGATGGGCTCAAATTGAGCTTCACCTGCCTCAGCCTCTCAAGAGTGCGGGTATCATTTTAAGAACACCGGAGGGGCTGGGCGTGGTGGCGCAGGCCTGTAATCCCAGCGCTTGGGAGGCTGAGGCAGGAGGATCAGTGTGAGTTTGAGACCAGCCTGGGCTACAAAAAGTGAGCTCAAGGCCAGCCTGAACTGGATAGCAAGACCCTGTCTCAAAAAGACAAAACAAAAAAACTGGAAATGCTCTGCTTTGGGGCTCTCTGAGGGGGCAGGGTGGGAACCAGCAGCCTATGTGGGGTCAGCAGTTGGGTCCTGGGGGTTGCCCAAACCCCTGACTGGCTGACTGTGCCGACCACCAAGGGGCTGAGTGTCCTGCAGCATCAGGGGCCAGAGGGGGGCTTGCAATGAGTAGAGGAAGGTCCTAAGCTGTCAGGCTGCCTGGCCTGCATCCTGAGGACAAGCGGGGTGGGCGTGGCCGTGCTCCAGCAAGGTCCCAAGCATGGAGCAGATGGTGGGGGCCTCGCTGTGTCCATCTGTACCCCACCCCACCGGTCTTCCCACTGTGACCTGACAGGCCCATTCATTCCTCCATTGTCTTTTTTGAAACAGGATCTGGTTACATAACTCACAGAAACCCTCCTGCCTCAGCTTTCTGGGTGGGATTCCACGTGCGCACCGCCATGCCCGGTGTGACAAGCCCATTTATCACGCACTTACTGTATGCTTTGCCCTCCATAGCAACCACCTCATCCTCCATCCAGGAGGCAGGCAGTCTCCTGATCTCATTTTCTAGACCTGGAAGCTGAGGCCCAGAAAGAAAAAGCCCACACCGGGAGGCCCTTGGGGGCTCTAGGTCTTGTGCCCCCGTGGGCAGTGTGCTCCCCGCTTCTGCTGCCCAGGGCCTGGGGCTGGCTCCCGATCTCCCCTAAGCCCTAGGCCTCTGTGCCTCTGGGCCACGCTGTCCCATCTGGGCAGTGGGCATCGCTATGCAGAGGCCCTGCCCACCTCGAGGCGGGCGTTCAGTGGACACGGGGAGAGGAGAGGAGAACCTGGGGCAGGGACCCAGCAGCAGCCCTGCCTCGAGGTGGACAGCGCGGTGGGGGGGGG
>PVKN010000403.1:33435-49686 GCA_004027915.1 Capromys pilorides | reverse complement strand
CCCGGGCTGCACCAGGTTCCCGCGCGTACACACTCGCTCTGGGCACCGGCAGGGCTGCTGCAGGTAGGGTTTGCACTCTGGGCAGTGAGTCGTGCCCCTGGACCCTGCTGTCCAAGCAGCTGTAGAAGCGGCTCCCCGAGATCCAGCAGTCGGGGTCCACGGGCTGGGGGGTGGGGGGTGCGCTGCGCCTGGCCAGGAAGCATCAGGCTCCACCAGTGCCAGCTCTGGCTGCCCGGGAGCCCCCTGCCTCCCTCCCCCAAACCAGAACCAGATGGGAATCCAGGCGTGGGGGCGGGGCGGACGCGTGGGCCCGGAGCCTGGGCAGCCAGGGCAACCTGCCAGGTGCCCCATTCCAGAGGGCCCAGGCAGGCTGTGTCCCTTGTGGCTTGCAGGGCCCGGCTCCAAGAGGGAGAAACCAGCGCTGCAGGGAACCGGCCGGTTGGCCCAGTCTGGGCTTCTGCGGGCTTGTAGGGAACTTGTGTGTGTTTATTGGCCTTTTGGAGCCGGGCCTGCTCTACACATTGGGCTGGCCTCGAGCTCGTGGATTCCTCCTGCCTCAGCCTCCCGAGTGCTGAGTCACAGACCACGCCGCACCACTTGCGGCCTTCTTCGAAGTGGGGTCTGGTGGTGTTACTTGGTTGAAGCAGTTCCTCATACCCTGGAATTTTCAATCTCTGCTTTCCTAGGAGTTTGGGCGTGTGCCTGAGGAGGGCTTGGGCTTTTTGTCTTTGCGTGGCATGGGACAATGTCCCCTGTTAGAGGAATCAGACCAGTCCCCCCTCGCTCCCAGGGTCAGGGTCCCCACTCTGAGCTTCAGCTTCCCCGTGTGCCAGGCGAGGCGGTCCAGGCGTGGGGGGCACGGCTGTGCGCGCGATGCAATCCCGGAAGAGGCTTCCTCCTCGCTGCTGCGCTGACTCCTGGGGCCCCCGCCACACCCCTGGCAGCTGCCGGTCCCCAGGGGCCCTCATCTTCCCAGCATCGGCACGAGGAAGTGTCCCAACCCAAAGCCGCTCCATATTAAGTCAAAACTCTATCCCTCCACCCCCGGCCCCACCCTGGGACGGGCCCAGCAGGCAGACGGGGGCTTGTTCCCATTGTCTGTGTGTGACGTGCTGCGTCTCCACCCCTCAGCTGCGGCTGTGCCCCCTCCCGAGGGACCTCTTGGGTGTCCCCGTTCTCAGCCTCTGGGATGGCAGCGGACAGCAGCGCCCGCGGCGCCCTGGGTCTGGACCGGCCCAAGGGACACTGATTCCTGCTCTGCCCTGGGGGCTCGAAGTCCAGGCCCCCACGTGCCTTACAGTGCTGACCATGCCATCGAAGAAGTGACTTCTAGCCTGGTGTGCCGATGGTGCACACCTGTCCCCCCAGCACTTGGGAGGCGGAGGCGAGGCCGTGAGTGTACGGGAAGCCAGAGTCAAAGGCCTCACGGGCATTGCGAGGTCGAGACCAGCGTGGGCCACAAAGTGAGCTCAAGGCCGGCCTGAATTGTGTAGTGAGACTCTCAGAAAGACTAAGTAGATAAAGTGACTTTGGTGGGTGAAGTCACCAGCTAAAGGAAGCCCCCCAACCGGCGAAGTTCACGCCGGAAACAGGTGGGCGGGACCAGGAGTTCTGCACCGAGGAGCCCCAGGCCGGAGAGAGTAGGCCTAGAGAGGCTGAGAGCTGATTGGCTAGAGCCTGAGTAGGGTGGGCTGGGAACTGACCGTGCCGGGGCCGGAAGTGGGGTCAGCTCAGCCGCGAGCCACGCTGCTGAAAACCTTCAGCGTCTGGTTTCTTGAGTAGTGGCCCTTGGTAGCTGGGGGCCCTGGAGGTCTGGGCAGTGCGCTAAGGCCATCTGAGCCCCTCATCTCACAGGTTCCTGTGTTTGATTAGCACTGGCTGGGGATAGTCACCTGCACAGGTGTACCGGTCGGCTTTTGCCCTCTGGAGGCGTAGGGTGTGGCTGCTTGTGACAGTCAGGGGTTAATGTAGGTTGACCCAGATGTGTGCATGTGCTGAGGTTCTGGTACCAAGGGTGGGCTTTTCTAGTAGGATCTTGTAGGATGTGTAGAAGCCCATTGTTTGCCCCTTCCTGCCTACTGCTGGCCACGCCTGGGCTGTGGGGTTTAGCGTAGGGTTCTGCAACTTAGTGTATTTCCCTTGTGACTTCTGCTGTGTGTTCTACATAGACGCGACAGTGCCAGCTCTGTCATGTGAACCAAGCACGTGAGGCTTTAACTCTGGCTTCCGGTACACTCATGGCCTAAGGGCGCTGGGGTCACAGCCCAGGAACACACTCTTGGGGCCCTTCACACCTGAGCGTCTCCAGGCGACTCCGCAGCCTCTGAGGGTCGAAGCACCACGCTGCCACCAGCTCTGTGTAGTTATCATTAGAGTAGTGAGGGTCGAAGCCCAGGGCATGCTACCGCTGAGGGTACCCCAGTCCTTTCTAGTGTTTTCTTGAGACAGAGACTCAATAAGTTGCCCAGGGTGGGCTGGAACTTTCCATCCTCTGACTCAGTCTCCCCAGCTGTCAGTCCACCACACCCAGCGTCTGGTAATTTCAGAGACCAATCCTGGGGGCAGCCCTGGGCTGGGGGCACCCACTCCAGACACCGACTTGCTGGGCGCCCACTGTGACCAGGAAGGGGGGCCCGCTCAGACCTGGCGCCGTGACAGCAGTTGTGTGGGCCCACGGTCACGCGGCTGCACCTAAACCGCAGGCGGTGTTTACTCAAAACCCACCTCCTTTTCATCTTCTTGCACCCCACGTGTTTTCTTCAGTCTAGGGGATCAAACCCAGGGGTCTTAACAGCGCCAGGCCCTTTTTATTTTGAGAAAGGATCCTGATAAGTTGTCCAGGCTGGACTACTTGAACTTGGGAACCTCCTGCCTCAGCCTCCTGCACAGTGTACCATTTTTTCCTCTCCTCCCCTTCTCCTCTGCCTCCCCCTTCCTCCTCCTCGATTTTTCTTGCTCCCCTGGTTGCATTTTACTCTCACCCATGCTCTTGTTCTTTGTACCTGGAACATCCGAGTGATGAAAGTGGGCACACTGCGCGGGCGTCCGGACCCCAACTTTGCCTTTGTTGACGTCAAGCTGCGGCTTAAAATATGCCTTGGTGAAAAAGTCCACTCCAGAAACCAGTGGAAATGATCAATTCAAATAAAGGGGGGGGGGTTGGGGAAATAGTTCTGTGGCACAAGTGCCTGCCTGGCAAGTGCAAGGTCGTGAGTTTGAAACCTGGTCCCGCCAAAAAAAAAAAAAAAAATTATCAATCCAGGTCCCTCTGCCCCAGGAGCCTGTTGATAAATTTATTGTTTCCCTTCCTCCCCCCTGTACATGGGCTGTCCCTGGGCACCTTGGGGCTCCCAGCAGAGCTCAGCACGGTCACAGAGACACCTGTGCCTTGTCACCCCCAGAATCCACTCTGACTCCGCACCGCCTGGGACCACAGTCTCCATGACAGGGCATAGGAGGCATCCTGTGGGTTTGGACAACTGTCTGGGACACACAGCTTTTTGAGACAAGGCCTCACTATGTATTCCAGGCTGGCCTTGAACTATGTCACCCACATGGCTTTTTTTTTTCCAGAACTGAGGATCAAACTCAGGACCTTGTACTTGCCAGGCAGACACTTGTGCCCCTGAGGTATCTCCCCAGCCCCTGGTACTGGGGATTGAACTCAGGACCTTGTGTTTGCCAGGCAAGCACTTATTCTATTGAGCTATGTCCCTGGCCCACCCATATGGCTTTGAATTCACAGCAGTCTGCCTGCCTCAGCCTTGTAAGGGTTGGGATCACAGGTGTGTACCCCCACTCCTGGCTATTTCCAAGTTTGGACAGTTAATGACCAAACCTGCTATAAACACTTTTGCGTAGGTTTCTGGGGGCTCCTCAGTGCTGGGATTACAGGCATGCGCAGTGACACTGGGAGCCTGGCTGGCTCAGCCCACCTCGGGGGTAAGGTGGTGTGGCATGTGGTACCGGGGATGGAACTGCGGTCCCTGCGCTTGCCTGAGCTTGCCTAAGTGGGCACTGTGGTCCGCTGAGCTAGAAGGGAGCTGCCAAGCTGTATCACCGGGCCTGAGGGGGCACGTCTATGATGCCAGGACGGTGGGAGGCTGAGGCAGGAGGGTCACCAGGGCTCCCTGGGCGGGGGAGGGGTGCTCGGAGGCTCCGGCAGAGCCGGACGCATCCCCGTGGTTTATCATGAGGCAGATCTCACTGTGCAGCCCAGGCTGGCCTCACACCCCCAGCAACCCCCCTGCCTCAGTCTCCTGGGTGCTGGACGGTGCACGTGCCACCGCACCCGGCTCCCATGGTTGATCTTTTGGGGTCTCCCTGGAGCCCACACTGCCAGGCTGTGAGTGTGCCAGGGGCCTGCAGTTGCCTCCTGCTCCAGAGCGCCGGGCTCACACATCCCCTTCTGCTGTGGTACGGGGATCCCAGGGCTGGCTCCTGTTGCCCTGCCTCCAGCATCCCCATCTTTGTGGAGCACTGGCATGCGGCTGGGAGCAGAAGTCCCAGCCGGCCCTGCGCTGGGGGCCTCAGACTCTGCCCGCCCGGGAGGTTTATTACCTGCAGCCGGGCTTTGTTCCTGACAGCGCCTGCTAATGAGCCCCCCAGGTGAATTCAGGGCACAAAAGGGGACCTCTAAATGAGCAGCAGGAACAGCGTGGCCTCTCGTGTTGGGGCCTCCTGAGGCTTTGATGTGGCCCCGGTTCCTTACAAAGCTTGCCACTGGGACCTGACCTGGAGCAGCCCAGCGGCTGTGGGGCCCTGCCAAGTGGGGTTCTGGCCACCTCCTCTCCTGATGCTTAGCGTCCCTCTCACTGGAATCCATTGCCATCTGCCCTGGCAGGAAGGATGGATGCTCAAGGGTGTCACCCCCTCAAAGCCCAAGCAAGCCTGGCTCCCACCCTCAGGAGGCTGAAGCAGGATGATCGCAGAGAGCTTGAGCCCAGCCAGAGATACACAGCAAAACCTTGGCTCAAGAAGCGAATGAGGGGGTCTGAGGAGACAGCTGAGGGGCAGAAGTGCCTGCCTGGCAAGTGCAAGGTCCTGAGTTCCATCCCTGGTTCCACAAAAAAAAAAAAAAAAAAAAAAGAGCCTGCTAGGGCCGGCCAAATAGCTCAGGGGATTAAAGCGCCTACCAGCAGGCCCAGGAGCTCAGGGTGGATACCTGGGCCTGCCGTGCTGGGCCAGCCTCCAGGGCGCGCTGGGATGGCAATTGAGACTGAGACTGGGCATGTTGGCGCGCCTGTAATCCCAGCTCTCGGCAGAGGCTGTAACCAGGCGGATCAATACCAGTCCGATCTAGTAGTGAGACCCTGAACACCCTGTAATCCCTTCCCTAAAATAATAAAATAAAAAGCAAATGACCCAAATGAAACACACTACGGATGTGATTCGGCAGCTGAACGACTGTGAAGTATTTCTGACGTCCTGGGTTCAAACCCCAATTAAAGTATAAACCAATGGACTAGTCAAATCAAAATTTAAAGTAGCCCTGCGCCCAGGAGGAGCTGTGAGGCCCGGGACAGCGCGGCGCAGAGCAGCCTCAGCGGCGCTCCCCGCATCTACTTCCGGGGGGAGGATGTGGTCCTAACACAGCCCTGCTGGAGAAGGGGTACCCCCCGCCCAGGCGGGGTCCCTAAAGCCTCACCTAGGGGTGGGCGAAGTGTGACTATCCAAGGGACAGGGCTGAGTGAGCGCGGGGAAACGGGCGCGCAGCGCCGCCCCGGGGAGCCTGGCCCAGGGAGCGCGCTGGGCACTTGGGGTGTCGCGGCCTCTGCCTCCCTCCCTGCGCCCGGGGCTGTGGCCCGGCGGCTGCGCGCAAGCGGCTCGGGATTCGGCTCGCTCGGTACCAGCTGGGGGCCGGGAGGGACCGGCGGGGCGGGGCGGGGCGGGGCGGCCCTGTCTGGGCCGCGGGTCTGCGGCGAGGCCGGCGCCAGGGCCGCGCCTGGAACCAGATGTGCAGCGGCGCCGCTGCGGCCGTGGCTCGCACGCATGGCTGGCGCGCACGTGGCCGGGGCGGCGACTGGGACCCCGCCCCCAGGAAGGACGCTTTCGGGGGTCGGCTGGCCACCTCGAGGCCAGGAAGCCTCAGCCCCTCTGCTGCTGCCCAGGCAGACTGCCCCACCCCACACTGCCCCCCCCACACCCGATGTATTTTTTTTAGGTTTGTGCCTAAGAGTTTTCAGAGCTGGGGCCGGCGAGATGGTTCAGTGGTCTAAAGCGCCTGCTTAGGAGGGCTCAGGCAACTGCGGGGACACCAGTTCGATCCCCGGCACCACATGCTGCGCCAGCGCCACCACCAGGGCAGGCTGAGCCAGCCACAAAATGAATAAATAAAGAAACAAACACAACAAGCAAACAAATAAATAAATAAATAAAATTTAAAAAAAAAAAAGTTTTCAGAGCTGAGTCAGAGCTGAGTCAGAGCTTGCCTTGGAGAAAGGGAGGCATTTAGATGGGTGGATTCCACTGGTGTCCCTGCCTGCGGGAGGCTGAGGCAGGAGGATCGCTGCGAGCTCAGTCCGGCCCAGCCTGGGCTTCGGATTGAGTTCAAGGCCGGGCTATACAGTGAGACCCTGTCACAAAAAAATAAGACTAAACATAAATGATAATCATTGAACCACAGGAAGATCCCCAGTCCTGGCTGCAGGTCCCCATTGTGACCCCATTGTCACAGCCTCGGGGTGCCCTTCTCGTCTTTTTTCTTTTTTTGAGGGATCGGGGTTCGAACTCACGACCGGGCACTTGCCAGGTTGCCCTTCTTTTCCGTTACCCTTTCTCATGTCTGAGGGCTGCAGAGTGAGCACAGAGCCAGGTCCACTGGGCCAGGGAGGCCACGCCCAGCTGGAGGGTCGTTGGTTGGCCAGGGCCGCTTCCCTCTCCTCAGCAGTGCCCCCCCACTCAGCGTTGAGGAGCAGGTCCACTGGGGCCCGTGGGAGCCCAGCCCTGCCCGCTTCTGTTCTAGGCTGCTGAGGGGTTAAGAACCTGGCACCCCTGTTGAGGGTCTGAGATTGCAGTCTAAACAGACAACAGACATTTGTTCCACTGCCTCGGTCACCGTGGGGCCACTTCCCAGGGACATCGAGGCCCCCAGACCTGGGGTGGGGAGGCCGATTCTCTCCCAGATGTGGATCCCTGGCTTGTCAGGGTGCCTCGTCTCTAAGCTCTAGGAAGAGAAGGAAGGGGCCTGGGCCCAGCTGTGCCTCATGTGTGTCCTTCACACTCCGGAGGTGACGAGGTGGCAGGGCGCAGAGAACCAGGGGCCTGAGTCTCGGTACTGTCAGGCCTGGGATCCCAGCGGGGGCGGTGGTTTTCCCAGCAGCCCAGGTCTCCCTCTGTCCTTCAGAAACAGAGCTGTCCTAGAGGGTGGCGGCGGCCCCAGGCGGTTCAGCGGCTGGTGTGACTGTGCCCTGCAAAGGCAGACACAGCGGCCCGGAGCCCGAGGGCTGGCGACCTAGCTCGTAAGAAATGGACGCCTGTTATGCCCACACTGAGGAGGCTGAGGCAGCAGGGTCACCAGAAGAGAGAAAATCGCCTTGGGATCAGCGCTCCACGGTGGTGCTGACAAGGAAGACAGGAAACGGAGCAGGGCCGCGGACGCGAAGTGCGTGTGCCGGTGGGAAGCTCAGCAGCGTGAAGCGCCTGCTTAGGCGAACTTAGGTGCGGGGACCCGGTTAGGTGATCCCTGTTGGATCTCTATTGGATCCCTGGCACCACATGCTGTGCCAGCCCTGCCCTCGGTGGGCTGAGCCAGCGGATGGATGGATGGATGGATGGATGGATGGATGGATGGATGGACGGATGAAAGGGAAAGAGGGCTGGGAGACAGCTCCTGAGTTCGGTCTCCGGTTCCACAAAAGAAAGAAAGAAAACGGCGTGGCCTGGTCACCTTGACTGTGAGCTGCGAGCAGTGCTGATGTCGCTCGGGTGCACCTCTGAGCGCTTGGGGTGCCAGAAGCCGTCATTCCCCGGGGATGTCCCCAAAACACCAGCTCCTCAGTTGGCCTGAGCGAGGCTCTCGTCCAGTGGGCTGGGGACTGGGGCGGCCCTTTCTCTAGAGCAGGGCTCCAGAGCTCCCTTGGGAAGACCCCGCTGTTGGCCGCTGCGTTGGGCACTTCTGTAGTGAGAATTTCCTTTTCTCTTCTCTCTTCTTTTGTGTTTAGTTTTGTTTGTGTTGAGACGAGTCGGGCTGTGTAGACCAGGCCTCACTCTGGCCTCAAGCTCCGGGCGATTGTCCTGCCTCAGCCTCAAGCTGGGACTAGGGCCACCCAAACACAGAGAAGTGTGTGACCGACTCCCGGGGCCCATCCTAAGGCTTCAAAGCAACAGTGCCCCCTGAGCGCCGTGCCTGTTGAAAGTTGTGGGTGGGGACACAGGCGCCACAGTGCCAACAGGTCAGGGCTGCGGCCGGACACACCCCAGGGCCCTCCTGCACGGGCCCTGCCACCCTCCCTGGCTGTGGTGCAGGTCAGTCGCTTTAACTCTCTGCTCTCGTCCCCCACTGCTACTTAACACAGCACCTTCAATTTCTAGAAGGCTGTGGAAACCAGTGCTGGGCAGACAATAAAAGCCAAAATGGAAGCCAAAGAGGAAGGAGGAGGAGGAGGCCCCAGGCCCCGCAGCCCTGGAGACAGAGGCCTGCGGCCTGGCTCAGCTGATCCTCCAACGCATTTTCCAGCTCGCCCAGAGCAGGGAGCTGGGTGAGAGATTGCTCAGCCAGGCCCCAAGTTCAGCCTCAGAGGGCAGCGCTGTCACGGGGCCTGGGTCGGGCTCCATCCAGGGACACCTGCTGCAAAGTGGGCGGCAAACTTCTGCGCCCCCGAGGATCCCCAGAGTCCCTAAGGACTCCTGGTTGCGATCGAAACGGGAAGGACGGGTGAGCCAGGGCCTGGGTATCATTTGGGGGACAAAGCTCGGAGAGGCACTGCGCTTACTCTGGAGCCTGCGAATGGGCTCCTGAGAATTGGCGGAAGCCCCAGAAAAAGGAAAGGACCCCTGCCAAGCCAAAGGTGCCCAGGTGTGCCTGCGACCCCAGCACTCAGGAGGCTGAGGCAGGAAGATTGCCAGGAGTTTGAGATGGGCTTGAGACCTGAACACACACACATAATAAATGCAGGAGGGGCCTGGAGGGGTGAGCTCCAAGCGCCTTCTAATTCCAAGTCCTTGAGAGGAAAACGGTGACAGGAGAGCCCAGAACTTTTGTTTCAAAACCAAGCCCCCAGCAGTGGGGAGCTCCTGAGCCCAGCCCAGCCTACACCCCAACTTTCCTGAGAGGCCCCTGGGTCATAAATTGGAAACGGAGACCCAGGCTGCCTGGGCAGCGCCCTCTCCTGCCCTGGCAGGGGTCCCAGCGCCCCCCCTCGCGCGGTGCCAGCCCCTTATTAAAGTGCAGGTTTCACCGAGAATCTGGCTCACCGCCATCACCTTAGATTAAAACCAGATGGTGCAGAACGAACCCCACCTTGGGTCTGGGCCGAGCTCCTCCCCTGTGACACCCCCGCTCCCACCAGGCACTGCACTCTCAGCAGCTTGGGTTGGAGGCACACTGAGGTGTGACCAGAGGGTGGTGGGACCTCGAGTGCTGCCCACCAGGGAGCCCTGAGGCCCGGAGGCCCTCACGGCATCTGGCCCTTTGTTGTACTGTTTTTTGGTACCGGGAATCGAACTTAGGACCTAGAGCTTGCCAGGCAGGTGCTTCTGCCGCTGAGCTATCTCCCTGGTGTTTTGTTTTTGAAACAGGATCTCAGTATATAGCCCAAACTCACCTTGAGTTCACTGTGATCCTCCTGCCTCAGCCTCCTGAGTGCTGGGAGGATCCTCCTGTCTCAGCTGCCACCTTCAAATGTCGAGTCAACTCTGCTGGGTGTGGCCGGCTGGTCCTGCTCTCTGCCCTGGCTAGCGGGCTGGCGGTGGTGTGGAGAGCTGGCGCAGCCCCTCACTCTGTTTCTCTCTAGGTTGGAACCCCAGCTCTGGTCTTCTCTGGCCTGTGCCGCTGGCCTGTCACCAGGTGCTGTGCTCCAGTTTCTCCAGAGCAAACTGAAGCCGGGAGGCAGCGCCGGCTGGGCCCGGGTCAGATGGCGCAGCCCACCTGGTCTGCCCAGTTTTCAGCTGAGACTTGGAAGCTGGACGGGCCCATTTTATTAGTGTAAGATCCAACCCTGCACCGGGTCCGGCGGGGCCACCCCGCAATCCCAGTGCTCCGTAGATGCTGTCAGCAAGCGAACAAGCGACCCCCAAGCAACCGAGATCCGGAGGCAGAAACGCCCCTGCTCCCTAACCATTAGGCGCACGGCCCGCCCCAGCCCCAATTCCCTCTGAGAAGGAAGTGGTTTTAAGTTCCTACTCCCTGGGAGTCCTGGGGGTACTTCGAAGGAACCCCGATCTCTCCCAAGGACGTGGAGGGGAGTGGGGCGTCCTGCCAGCCGGCCTGCACCCCTCCCGGAAGATCCCTTCCCCGCGAGGGCCCAGTGTTAATTTGTCAAATCCTCGTCTAGGTCCCCTGGCCGGGGTTTATTTTCGCGACCCCGTGAGCCGCGTCACGCGGGGGTGGCGGGGGCGGGGCCCACCGATGGGGTCGGAATCGTGCTAATTAATAAAAGTTATTTATTTGGGTTGGAGCTCGTGGGAGCCCCGGGGTCAGGCGCAAACTGACTTCTTTGAAGCAAAAACAAACAGAGACCATCTCTCAACAGCTCGGCAAAGGCCGGCCCCAGAGATGAGCGGGTTTATTTGTCTTCCGCAGAATTTGCAGTTAATTCCCTGCAGACGGTTTAGCCCCTTCGATTACACGGAATAAGACAAACCGGCGGGCAGGCCTCGGCCCTTGGGCTGCAGGCGGCCTTGGGCGACCCTGCCCACTGTCGGCCAAGTCATTGCTTCGTGTGAAGTAATTTAATGGCAGGAGGCCGCTCCCCCATTTCTTCGTAATGCTGTCGCCCACCCTGCCTTCGGTTTTAAGGGGGCAGGGACCGAGGAAGGGCGTGGAGGGCGCCCTGTGCAGCCGGGCTGCTTCCCAGCAGCCCGCTCGGTTCCTGCCTTGCTTTGAGACACTATTTTTTATTGTTCATCCTTTTTTTATGCATTTGGTGCAGGGACTCACGCGCAGCGTGGACTCTAGTGATCCTCTTGCTTGCAGCGCCCCCAGCGCTGGGGTTACAGGCATGCACCACCATACCTGGTCCCCGAGTCTGGCCCAGTGCACCAGTGGACAGGACTGGCGCAGCATGTGATGCCAGGAATTAAACCCCAGTCCCTGTGCTTGCCTAAGCAGGCTGTGTTTCTTTTTTCGGAGACAGGGTCTCCTCCTTGGTAGTACAGGCTACCATTTAACCTCCAGCGAACCTCCTGCCTCAGCCTCCCCACATGCAGAGGTAGGCTGGGGCCAATACTGTGCTTGAGGCTGGACCATGAGAGAAACGGCCTGAACCTCTTTGCCTTCTGTGGTCTTTCCTCAGCCTTGGCACCTCACATGGGCTGCACTCATCCTGCCATTGCAGCTGAGCCCCGAGGGACCAAGGGGCAGGGAGAAAGGCTTTTGTCTTTAGCGTGGTACACAGCAATCATCCAAGAGGGACCCTGAGCACAGCTCAGCACCTCAGGGCAATGAGGGCCCCAAGAGGAGCCCAGGGGAGAGTGTCCTGAAGGACAAAAGGCCTTCCCTTCCTGTTCTCTTCTTCCTCTTCTACTTATCTCCCCCCCACCCCCCGACCCCCATGGGGTTTCTGGGACTGGAGCCCAGGGTTTCCCACTGAGCTCCATCGAAAGCCCTTTTTATATTTACTTATTTTGGCCTTTGAGAAAGGGTCTTACTGTGCAGTTCAGGCTGGCCTTCAGCTCGCTTTGCAGCCCAGGGTGGTCTGGAACTTGTGACGATCTTCCTGCCTCAGCCTCCCAGGTGCCTGGGTGAAGAGCTACAGCTCTTCTGGCTGTGACACAGGCCGTGGCATTTCACACGCCAGTGAGAGGACAGGAGGCTCTGGCCGCTGCCCCTTGCTTGAGGGTGTGACAGACCCATGTCACCATGCCCAGGAGGTGCTGCTGAGGCAGAGACCTACCAAGGTGGCTCCCGGGCTCTAAGCTCAGAGCCAGGTGTAAAGTGGGGCGGGGACTCCTGCAGGCGGGGGCAGCAGATGCCTCCCTGCATGGGGCTCTACGTCACCCTGCGAAGGCTGCAGGATGGCTTCACTTAAACACACGGGCTGTGGGGGCTCAGAAACTCCTCCCAGATGCACTTTTTTTGTCCTAGACGCTGTTGTGTGGGTTATGGGCCTGGTGCAGCTTGAGGGGGTGAAAATCGGCTCTGGGATGGTGGCCGCCTTCCAGAACCTTCCAGCAGCTTCCAGGCTGCCTTCCAGCTCTCTTTTCTCCACCACCTAGGTTTCCAGTACCTGGCTCTGGGTTAGGGTTTGGTAGAGGGGGATGGAGAGGTATTCAAGGACACCCACATCCTCACCCATCTTCACATCTATTTATTTATATGTATTTAGTACAGGGTCTAACTACGTAGATGGGATTCATAGTGATTCTCCTGTTTTCAGCCACAGCAGGTACTTTAGTCTGCTGAGCTATCTGGCCAGCCCTTTGGGTTTTGAGACAGGGTCCCCCTAGGTAGCCCAGGCTGGCCTGGAACCCTTGGTGATGGACCTGGAAAAACAACTGAATTCACCATTCAGTTGAAAAAGGTGAGAGACAAAAAGGGGGGGGGGGCTGGGCGTGGTGGCCCACGCCTGTAATAACAGCACTTGGGAGACTGAGGCGGGAGGATCGCCATAAGTCTGAGGCCAGCCTGGGCTACACAGCTGAGTTCAAGGACCGCCTGGGCTACCTAGTGAGATCCTGCCTCAAAAAAAGAGAAGAGGGTGGGGAGAAGCAAAAGCAGGAAGGAGACAAGTGGCTGCAAACAGAGACAGAAGGACAACCCCGAAGTCGCGATGGGCTGGATGCCTCATTCCACATCTGCTGGGCGTGGGCACACGCCATAAACGCAGCACTGAGGGAGGCTGAGGCAGGAGGTTGCAGGTTTGAGTCCCAGCTGGTCAACTCAGTACCGCAACAAACAAGCAAATAAAGGCAGGACAGGGGCCCTCCGTACTTCCCAGCCTGGCCTATGCAGTTAACGGAATGAAAACTCAACACTGGGATGAAAATGCAGGATGCTCTTTGGCCAGTAGGAGTGGGAGGAACGGGTCTCCGAACAGAAATACCAGGTAGGGACTAATCCCCAAAGAACACCAGAACACTCTGTTGGCTGCACTGGGTGGCCCCCAGCATGCCCCAGGGGACCAGTTAGGATGGGCTTTCCAAGGGCAGTTGGCCCCGTTCTGTGTTTTCTGCTTATCTGGCATTAACTCATTGGCCCAGAAACTTCACTTCCATTCTAGAATTGCTCTGGCAAAAATAGAAGATCCTGGGCCAGCTGGATAGCTCAACAGATTAAAGTGCCTGCTTCGGGAGACTCAGGGACCGAGGTTCAATCCCCAGTGTGCCATGCCAGCCCCACCCCCAGGGCGCGCCGAGAGGGCCATTGAAACTGGATATGGTGGCATGCTAGTGTAATCCCAGCACTCAGGAGGCTGAAAACAGGAGTATCACTGAGTACTACCGTAGTGTCTGATCTGTTTAGAACCGCATAGAACCAGTACTAAATACATTAAAAAAGTAGAAGAGGGCCAGGGAGATAGCTCAGTGGAATAAGTGCTTGCCTGGCAAGCACAGGGTCCTGAGTTCAATCCCCAGTACCGCTAAATAAGTAAATAAATAAATAGTCCTGTTTGTAAGAGGTTACTTATGGTGGTGTGCTTTAGTTTCAAGAGGTTGGAGGTGTGTGGAGTGTGCATCAGTAGGGCTCTGGGTTGAAAAAAAAAATCACAGAATGGAGTGCTATGCATCCAGGAAAAGGGACTAGAGGAGTGTCTATGCCCTTCTAAAAGGAAATCAGGATGACTTCCTGGGGTGGGGGGTGAATAGTGTATGTGAGGCTTTTCTTTTTGGACAGAAAATATTACAGGCGGGCTGGTGAGATAGCTCAGTGGTCTAAAGCTCCTGCTTAGGCAACTGCAGGGACCATGGTTCAATCCCCAGCACCACATGCTGTGCCAGCCCCACCCCCAGGGCAGGCCGAGCTGGCCATAACAAATAAATAAAGTTAAAAAAAAATGTTACACGCAAATGTATTTGACTAAGGGGCCAAGGAGATAGCTCCATGGCACAAGTGCCTGCCTAGAAAGTGCAAGGTCGTGAGTTCGAACCCCCAGGTTCTCCCCTCCAAAAAAAAATGTATTTGACTAGCAGAAGGCAATAATGGAAGAGGAGCAAAAACTAAGAAGTGTTTCCTACAGGTGGTGGGAGGGAGGGAGCAAAAAGGAAAATGCCTGCTGGGAAAAGGAGAGGTCTGTGGGACTGAGGCACAAAGGCCCCCAAGATGTTATTACAGAAAACAGATGTGGGGACACACATCTGTCATCCAGCACTGGGGGAGGCTGAGGCAGGAGGACTGATGTGAGTTGGAGACCAGCCTGGGCTACAAACATGAGCTCAAGGCCAGCCTGAGCTGCATAGTGAGACTGTCTCAAAAAGACATATATATATATATATATAATTTGTAATGTATTTGTAATGTTATTAACCATGGAGTGTGGGTTAGGGAGCAGGACCCCTTGCTTAGCATCCATCTGTGTTGGCTGAATCTGTTACCAAGAAAAGCGGTGACACTGCTGGGTAATTAAAACACACATTCCTGGGCCGGCGAGATGGTTCAGTGGTCTAAAGCGCCTGCTTAGGAGGGCCCAGGCAACTGCGGGGACTGCAGTTCGATCCCCGGCACCACATGCTGCGCCAGCGCCACCACCAGGGCAGGCTGAGCCAGCCACAAAATGAATAAATGGAGAAACAAACACACACAACAAGCAAACAAATAAATAAATAAATTTTAAAAAAACACACATTCCTGGCCTGGTGCTGGGAATTACACCATAGCTACTGCCAGGCCTCCCAAACCAGCTCCTGGTTGCCCCTGGGGTGAGCGCCCCCTGGTGCCCACACCTGGCCCAGCCCTTGTCCCACCGCACAAAGCCTCAGATCCGGGTCCCCCTCGCTGAGCCATCTCCACTTTCCCAGGGTGGGCCTGGCTTGCAGCACGCTGATCCCGCCCAGCGTCGGGCCCGCGTTGCGCTGCAGTTCCGCGTCCTCTGAGGGTCGTCAGCTGCACTGTTGTCGCTAACTCGACGTCCTGGTTGGAGTCAAAACAGTTCCCTTTCGTGGTTAGTTTGATTTGGGGACGAGGCAGGAGTGGCTTAGTGCCAGCCAGGCCCGCTGAGGCAGGCGGATGGGGACACAGCCCTGGGTTTGTCCGGCTTCCTTTGTGTTGGGGGGCGCTGGGCAGCAGCACGCGTCGTAGTTTCGATCACGTCTTGCAGAGACATTCAGGAAGGAGGGCCCCTGAGCTGCGGCGGGGCGACGGTGCCTGCGTCGCGAGGCTGGACGGGGCCACCGCGCCGCGCCTTCCCTGCCAACACCGCTGTGATATTTAGCACCCGGGACCTCGTGATCTCACCTCATGCTCGCAGCGTGACTGAGCCGCAGATCTCGATGCGGAGCTGGCGCTGTGCAGTGCCCGAGCCAGGGGCCAGGAGCGCTGGTGCTTGGGGTGCCCTCCCCGGCCAGGTCCCTTGTGCCTGGAGGGGCCATGGTTGTTTCTGGGCCTGCTGTGATCCTCGGTTTGTGTGCCCCAAGGGGCAGGACCTGGGGCTGTGCTCCTTCGTGTCCCCCACCTGTGGGTGGGTGGGTGTGGGAACAGAGGGTGAATAGGTGGGCCGGTGGGGGGCTGGAGACCACATTTGGGGAGATCTGAGGAGGAACGGGATGGAAGGGGGCTCCCCATGGCCCGGACCCTCGCTCTGCAGAGGGAGCCCGGGAAGCTCCGAGCAGAAGGTGAGCTGCAGGCTGAATCCGGCCCGGGCTACCGCTGGGGGCGGGGGCCGTGTGTGCCCCTCGCGCCACTGTCCCCGTCCTCGCAGGTGAGTGTCCGAGCCCGGGCCGGGGCGGCACCAAGCGGAAGAAGAAGCAGCGGCGGAACCGCACCACGTTCAACAGCAGCCAGCTGCAGGCGCTGGAGCGCGTGTTCGAGCGCACGCACTACCCGGACGCCTTCGTGCGCGAGGAGCTGGCGCGGCGCGTGAACCTGAGCGAGGCGCGCGTGCAGGTGAGGCCCGGGAGCGGGGGGGGGGGGTCGCCGCGCCTGGATGGGCGCCCGGG
>PVKN010000403.1:0-33335 GCA_004027915.1 Capromys pilorides | reverse complement strand
GAACAGTGCCCACGAGCGAGTGCATGGAAGGTTCCGGCTCTCCTGGGCCTCCGAGCTCTGTCCCGCAGCAGAGCTCACCCCCTCCCCCAGCACCTGCTTCCCCAATCCCGCAGGGGACACGGAGGGCCAGGGAGGGAAGTCCCTGGGGTGGTGGCCGAGCTCGCACACCCAGGTTCTGGCCACACTCAGGCCCGCTCCCTGCCCATCCCAGGTCTGGTTCCAGAACCGCCGCGCCAAGTTCCGCCGCAACGAGCGGGCCCTGCTGGCCACGCGCTCTGCCTCGCTGCTCAAGTCCTACAGCCAGGAGGCTGCCGTGGAGCAGCCCGTGGCGCCCCGGCCCACAGCGCTAGGCCCCGACTACCTGTCCTGGCCCGCAGCATCGCCCTACAGGTGAGAGAGCGCACGGCCCCCCGGGGAGCCGGGCATAGGGCGGCTAGGGCGCCGGGGCTCCGACTGCTGAGAGCGTGGGTGGCGCTTTGGTGCCCTGGGGTGAGCGAGTGCGCGTGGGCTGCGTGAGTGCGCGTGAACACACATCCTTCCGTGCAGGCACATGGGAATGGGGCTGGGTGTGTGCATGGAGACACGAGGGGAGGCGCCTCTGCAATGGAAGTGGGCTTCGCTGGGGAGGAAAACCTGCAGGGAGCTCCTGGGTGGGCGCAGGAGCCCCTGTGCCCGCAGCCAGCTGAGAAACTGAGTCTCAGAGGGCAGGGGATTGGCCATTGCATCCCGTGGTCCAGGTGGGGGAGGGCGGAGAGTGCTACACCCCAAATCTGTGTGAGGTCTGGTTTCATGGGTCACCTTGGGGGACCTCAGGCCTCAGGATGTCCCTTAATTGTGACAGCAGGGACCTGGGGCATCTGCTGGACTGGAGTGCTCACCTTAACCCTCACTCCTGCAGGGGGGCTCCTCCGATGCAGCGCTGCCACCAGTTGGTCCCCAAGTCCCGGGGGTCAGGAGGGAGGACCAGCTACCTATGCCACGCCAACGCCTTGTTTTTTGTCCCCCAGTTCTGTGCCACCCTACAGCTCCGGGGGCTCAGGCCCTGCCACCCCAGGGGTCAACATGGCCAACAGCATCGCCAGCCTCCGCCTCAAGGCCAAGGAGTTCAGCCTGCACCACAACCAGGTGCCCACGGTGAACTGACTGCCGCCGTCCGGGCCAGGATCCATCGCCACCTGCTCCCATGGCGCTGAGTGGAGGGGCAGCCCATGGGACGCGACCTTCTCCTCCCTGACCCCGGACAGGCTGGCTGACTGTCCTGGCCCCGGAACCAGCCCGGACTCCTGCGCTGAGAGGCTGATGGGACCCCGAGGGCTGCTCAGTGCCTGGCCCCTAGGGGCGGCCCGTGACCCGAGGAGCTGCGGTGGGTGAGGCAGCAGCCTGCCCGGGACTCCCTCGCTTTGTGTACGAAACCAAAAGGCTCTGTCTTTAAGAAATAAAACCATTTTTTAAAAAGCCCCAAAGGGTTGTGGGAGGTGGGGGTGAGGGCAGGGGGTGAGGGCAGCGGGTGGGTCTGGGGGCTGAGCCGAGTGGGGTGTCCGCTATCCTGTGCGGCCTGCAGTGGTCCTGGGTCCCCCAGGGCCCAGCTGTGGTCGGGGAGGCAGAGTCTGGGGTGGACCTTCCGCAGCAGCGGCAGCCCAGGAGCTGGGACCCAACGCCTGTCGTCCCAGGTTAGGATGGCGAGGCTGCAGGGCTGGAGGGAGCAGTGGGGCTGCAAGGCCGGGCGTCCCTGCAGGGACAGCAAGGCAGGAGGGGACGGTGAGGAGGCGGCCGCAGGGCGTGGGGGGGGCTGCGCCGGGGTCCTCAACTTTCGGGAGCGCTGCGGCAGAGGATCCGAGTCGAGCCCAGCCTGGCACGGCAGCTATGGCTTTCTACTCTTTCACCCTAGGGGGCGCTGTGAGACTCCCGGGTTAGGGCTGCAGGGCAGAGGGGGGCCCTCGGCGGGGTCCCAGGGAAGGCTGGCTTTGGAAAGGCTGGGCCTCGTTCCCACGCGCCGCTGGCCCTGCGTCCGACCGCTAGGACGTCAGTGTCGCTTCCTCCCCAGTACTGGAGAGAAAATAAACTGGCTTAATCGTTCACACATGCGGCTCCGCGGCGCAGCGGTTCCCACGCGCCGCAGTGCGGATCTCAGCCCTGCTGTGTGGGCGGCTCCCCGGGCGCCGGCCCAGGAGATCCGCTTTCAGGGGACCAAGGTGCCCCGGGGCCGGACCCAGGCTTGGGGTAGGTTGGGATGGGGTAGGATCCTCCCCTCCTGGCTCTGCCTGCTAAGGAGAGACAGGAAGAAGCGACTGGAAAAACTCAGACTAGAGGAGTGAGACCAAGTTTCTTGGTTTTGAGCCCGGTGTGGTGGTGTGGTGGCCTATGCCTGTCACCCAAGCAGGTGGGAAGCTGAGGCAGGAGGAACTCGGTTTTTTTTTTGTTTTTTTTTTTTAAGACAGGGTCTCGCTATGCAGTTCAGGCTGGCCTTGAGCTCACTTGCAGCTCAGGCTGGTCTTGAACTCACACCTATCCTCCTGCCTCAGCCTCACAAGTGCTGGGATTATAGGCATGTGCCACGATGCCCAGCCCAGGAACTCAATTTTTTTTTTTTTTTTCCGGAACCAAGGATCGAACTCAGGACCTTGTACTTCCCAGGCAGGCACTTGTGCCCCTGAGCTATCTCTCCGGTCCCAGGAACTCAAATTTGAAGCCAACCTAGGCTACATAAAAAGACCCAGGGCTGGGGAGATAGCTTGGGGTTGTCCGAGCACCTGTCTGGTAAGCACAAAGACCAAGGTATCTTAGATCCCTGAGCCTGGTGTGGTGGCACACACCTGTAATCCCAGTGCTGGGGAGGCTGAGACAGGAGGATCACCATGAATCTGGGCTGCATAGCGAGACCCTGCACAAAACAAAGAAATGGAAAGCAAGCAAGCAAGCAAGAAAGCCGGGCATGGTGGCGCACGCCTGTAATCCCAGCACTTGGGAGGCTGAGGCAGGAAGATCAGTGCAAGTTCAAGACCAGCCTGGGCTACAAAAGTGAGCACAAGGCCAGCCTGAACTGCATAGTGAGGCCCTGTCTCAAAAAAGACAAAAATAAATAAAATACAAATATGGCTTAGGGCCGGCGAGATGGTTCAGTGGTCTAAAGCGCCTGCTTAGGAAAGCTCAGGCAACTGCAGGGACTGCGGTTCGATCCCCAGCACCACATGCTGGGCCAGCCCCACCACCAGGGCAGGCTGAGCTAGCCATAAAATAAGTAAATAAAGAAACAAGCAAGCAAACAAATAAATAAAAATTTAAAAAATATATATATGGCTTAAAGAAAGAAAGGAAAAGCTCAGGGGCTGGGGAGATAGCTCCGTGGCACAAGTGCCTGCCTGGCAAGTGCAAGGTCATGAGTTCGAATCCCGGTCTCACCAAAAAAAAAAAAAAAAAAAAAGGAGAAGCCCAGGCTCCAAACAACAGTGGAGCTGCTCTCTGCGAGTCTACCTGACCTGGCCCTACCCACGGCTCCCCCAAGGAACCCAGGCCTGCCCCCGAGCCACAGGGCCTGGCATCCCCACCTGGTGGCACAGGGGGCCACTGACCCAGAGCCGTTGCCTTGCTTGCCTGTCAGCCCTCCCTAAAGCCTCCCTGTCTCACAAGAAATAAAATGTTTTAAAAATATCATCCAGCATTATAATTTCATATTTAGAAGATAGAACAAAGCTCCGGTTATCTTCTCTTTGTTCCTGGTGGGATATTTCGTTTGTTTCTTTGTTTCTGAGCCAGGGTCTCACTGTGTACCCCAGGCTGGCCTTGAACGCTCAGTGATCCTCCTGCCTCAGCTTCCCCAGTGCTGGGATGACAGGTGTGTGACCCCACATCCGGTCTCCTGGTTATTTTCCCAGTTCAGACTTTGAAAAATGATACCGGAACCAGGCGTGGTGGCGCACGCCTGTGATCCTGCCACTTGGGAGGTCGAGGCTTGCTGTGAGTTTGAGACCAGCCTGGGAACTATAGAAGTGAGCACAAGGTTGGGCCAAACTATATAGCAAAACCTTGTCTCAAATATGCACAAAGAAAGAAAGAAGAAAGAAAAGGGATGCTGGCCAGGCTCTGCTGAGCTGGTGTGGATGCCCCAGAAGTTGCTGTCATCCGCATGGGCACAGCAGGAGCTCGAGAAAAACAAAAACCATGTGGGATGGGCCCGGCGCTGGGGCAGGCGGGGCCCCTCCTTCCTCGCGCTGATGTAGATGGAATATGCCAATTGTATTACAGATGTATTTAATATGTATAAGAAAACCCCGGGGAAGTCAGAAGCCGCAATTCAGCCTGAGATCCCGCCCAAGGATCTGGGGCTGTGGGTGGTCTTCCTGCCTCGTATACACACTTGTATATAAAATTCCTACAGGGTATAAAAATGGATGAAACTCTTTTTAAAATCCTGCCCAAATTGGAACCATGCTTCCTGAGGACCCAGTATGTACTACAAGCCTTAACTATAGATACACCACCTAGGTGTACATCTGTAAACCCACTACTCTGGGAGGCTGAGGCAGGAGGATCGCAAGTTCAAGCGCAGCCTGGAAACGGTGATTTGGCAATACGCTGTCTCAAAGTAAAAAGAGGCCTGTGCTGTGAAGCCCCGGTTGAGTCCCCCGTACCAAACGTGTGGGGTGGGGCAGAGGGAGCCGTGCCTTTCCAGTCAGGCTTCTACTTTACAGAAATGGAAGTTACCGGAAAGAAGCGGAGGTGCACAGGGATCCGTAGGTGCAGACAACTGCAGAATGATGCACTCTGGGAAGCCCTGGCAACAAGAGCCAACTAACCAGATAGGGAGGGCAGACGGGATGGTGGGGGCCAGGCAGTGCCGAGACCACGCTGTGCACTCCGGGGCAAAGTGGGAAGGGAGAAGGTCAAGCCACGCTGAGCGAAAAGCCCCTCAGAGCACAGGTCACGTCCCCGGTCTGTGGCACCGCTCCCCACTGCCTGATGGGTGGGGATACGGGATGCTCTCCCGGATTAAACAACCAAACAACAGCAAAACCTCAGCCCATGGTGGCGCCTGCCTGTCATCTCCGCAGCGAGGCTGAAGCAGGACGACAGTCGTGAGTTCGAGACCAGTTTGGGCTACGCAGTGAGAGCCTATCTTAAAGAAACAAAAATAGTAAGATTTGGGACAGAGCCATTGTTCTGGTTCTGATCCAGGGAGCTGGCTCCTGCCGGCACCAACACAAAAGCCCCTTTGTGTCACCCAAGGTGCTGGGAAGGGTGACATAGGTGGGGACCTGCTGAAGTGTGGGCCTTGGGGAGGGAATGAAGTGTTCTGTGACCTCAGGCCCGGGTGACGCTGGTTGTAAGAGACCCCTGGGTCAGTGGGAACCCAGCTTGCCCTGGAGCTCCCCTTGTCCCCAGTGCTAGGCCCCTGCCAGCCTCAGGCTTGGTGCCCCAACCCTGCACACAGCAGCCCAGGGCTAAGCTGCTGGTGTCCATGCCAGGGTCAGGAGCAGGTGGAAAGGAGAGGCTGCGTGGGGGGCGCAGGGGTGGGGTGGCCGCGGGGAAGGCCTCGCCCTTGGGGCTCAGGGTGCCATAGGGCACTCACTAACCCTGAGATGCTAGTGCTGCCGCGCACTCATACCAGCTGGACGATGCCCTTGGACCCTTGGGGCGGTCACTCTCCCTTGCCCCACGGGAGCCACAGGGGAGGAGTCTCCGATGGGCGCCTGGCATCATGTTGCCACCAGGGGGCATCGTTGCCCACGCCTGCTCCCAGGCTCCAGCTGCTTTTCGTCTCCACGCCCGCCTGGGCACCAGGGCCCTGGGCAAGCGGGGCGAGCACTCCTGGGCAGAGCTTCGCCCTGGCCTTGTGGTGGCCTCTCAGTGCTCCGGATGACCCCAGGCCTTCGTGTTAAGCCTGCATCAGACCTGGGATCTTGCTAAACTCCCCAGGCTTGAACTTGCTATGCTCCTGCCTCAGCCTCCAGAGCAGCTGGACCTGCGGGTGTCCCACCTGGCCCGACAGGCCCTCACAGTGAGGCCTGCGCTTCCTGACAAGCACCTCTCTCCACCTTGTGGTCCCCTAGGAGGCAGGACCCATCTGACGGGGCCTTCAGATTATCAGAAAGTGACTGTCAGCTTGTGGGTCTGAAGCTGGGGTCACAGCGCTGCGGCCCTGGGTTCGAGCTGCCCACCCTTCAGAGGACCCTCTCTGGTGCTTCCGTGGCCTCACTGCAAAAGCAGAGCTGGTGCCTGGCATGGTGGCACATGCCTGTCATTCCAGCCCTCGGGAGGCTGAGGCAGGAGGATTGCCCTGAGATCAAGGACAGCCAGAGGCAGTCCTGGGCTGCAGCAGCTGGATGTCGTGGCACTTGGCACCCAGTTAAGGACTGTGTCTTGCTGCTTAGAGGCCAGGCATCCTGGTGAAAATGTGGGGACAGTGGGCAGGGGCGACACCACACGCAGCAGCACAGGGGGTGCTGGGCTGCACGGGCCGCTCTGACACTTGTGTAAGCCAAGAACATGGGGTGCGGGCCGGGTGCTCGGCCTGGTGGGCCAGCGGCCGGTAACTCAACACCCACCGTCCCCACCTGCAGCCTGGAGCTGAGGAAGGACGCCACCCAGCCCCACCCAGCCCGAGGGCGGAGCCCGAAGAAGAGGGGACAAAGGACCACGGAGGCAGCTGGGGACAGGAACTCGGTCACCTCCAGAGAGGGCCACACTCTCGTGATGTAGCCGCAGCACCTGCACCCCAGGGTGCCAGGCCTGCAGGGGTCTGAGCAGGGCCTCTGGGTGTAGTTGGGTTTGGCACCCTAAAGAGAAACCCTCCTACCTCTTTGGACTCTTGGAAAGGGAAAGAAAATTGTGATTTATTTATTTCTTTTTTTTTTTTAAATTTTATTTTTTTTATTTCTTTGTTTGCTTTTTGTGTTTGTTTGTTTCTTTATTTATTTTGTGGCTGGCTCAGCCTGCCTTGGTGGTGGGGGCTGGCGCAGCATGTGGTGCCGGAGATCGAACCGTAGTCCCTGCAGTCCCTGCAGTTGCCTGAGCTTTCCTAAGCAGGCGCTGTAGACCACTGAACCATCTTGCCGGCCCCGAAAATTGTGATTTAAAGACTCTTGTTTCTGTTGAAAAAGTTTTTATCTTTTCTTCGATACAGTTTCACTATGTAGCCCTGGGCTGGGCTCAAACTCATGGTGATCTTCCTGCCTTAGCTTCCCCAGTGCTGGAAGCTAATCTTGACGCTGGACCACTTCATCCAGAAATTCAACACACACACACACACACACACACACACACACACACACACACACACACAGAGTCTGCTGGACCCAGAGGGTGCCAGGGAGCCAGGACCGCCTGCTTCGGCCGGCAGCGAGGTGGCGGCGGGTCACAGGTTGCGGGCTGCTGCCCACAGGATCTGCAGGGCCATGGAGAAGCAGGGCAGCTGGGCCACGGTGTAGGCCAGGGAGCGCAGGGGCGCGCGCAGCTTGCCCAGGTACGCCACGGTGTGCAGCAGGCGGCCGGCCAGCACCAGCAGGAAGTGCGCCCAGGCCACGGTGGGGGCGGGGCCCAGGAAGCAGTAGACCAGGCCCAGGAAGAGGAAAGGATAGATGGTCTCCATGTCGTTCCGGTGAGCTCTGCGGAGATGAAGAGCGGCTGGTCAGGGCTGGTGGCCTCCCCCCCAGTTCCCCGTCCCTGGGCTTGCATAGCCTGATGGCGGAGCTGGGGTTGGAAGGGTCTCAGTCGCTCCAGCCTAGGCAGGCTGGCTCTGGACACCGCCCTCCTCGGCCCCAAATCCAAGCGCCTTATTTGCAGAGATAAAACTTAACCTGAAGGAGCTGGGAGAGAGCTCTGTGGCACAAGTGCCTGCCTGGCAAATCCAAGGTCGTGAGTTTGAACGCTGGTTCCACAAAAAAAAAAAAAAAAAAAAAAAAAAAAAAAAAAGGCCGGCGAGATGGTTCAGTGGTCTAAAGCACCTGCTTAGGAAAACTTAGGAACTGGAAGGACCGCGGTTCAATCCCCAGCACCACATGCGGTGCCAGCCCCAGCCCCAGGGCAGGCTGCTCCGTCCATAATACTAAATTAACTAATTAATTAATTAAACAAAACCTTAACCTGAGCTCTGGGTAGGCTGAGCAGGAGGACTGCTAAATTCCAGGCCAGCCTGGACCATGTGGCTAAGTCGCCCCTGCTCATTCGGCGGGGCCAAGCCTCCTCCCCCTGCTGTGGCTGGTTGGGGGGTGTTTAAAGCAATCCTTGGGGGGGGGGGTACCCACTGTGTAGCGCCAGCCTGGATGAATGTAAATAAATGAGCGGAAGGCAGATCACTCCGCGGCGGGACCTGGCGCCGCTCCGTGACCCCTGCTGACAGCCTCAGGGAGAAGCTGGGTCCGGAGCCCAGCCTGAGCAGATGCCTGACGCCATCACAACATCGCTGGCCCGCCAGGTGCCGGGATAAACAGGAACAGTACGGGCCTGGAGCTCCCGGTGGTCCGGCAATCCTCCCGGGACTGCGGTCACCCAGGAGGGGAGGCGTGGAGAGCACCGCGGGTCAGATAAGCTGAGGGACGGCCGGAGAGGGAAAGAGGGTGGGGAAGGGCAGCAGCCTGGAGCACGGGGAGTGGGGGGGCCGCCTCTGTGCAGTGACTCAGTGGGGTGCTCGGGGAGCAGAAGCTGTGGGGATGGCGCAGGGACCCTGGGGCAGAAACGCAGCTGCGAGCGAAAGCATGGGGCGGGTCCACCCCAAATGCGCCCCCGAGGCCTGCGGCTCTCACAGCTGGGGCGCTGACACCCCTCTGCCTCACAGACCAGCACCAGGCGGCCTTTTCCCTCTGCCTGAAGGTTTGTTGTGTTTTTGAGACAGGGTGGCGCTGCAGCCCAGGCTGGCCGGGAGCTCACTGTGTAGCCCAGGCTGGCCTGGAACTTGCAACAATCCTCCTGCCTCAGCCTCCCAAATGCTGGGGTGACAAGTGTGTGTGTGCCCCACCACGCCCGATCGGGCATGCTCATATTTTAACCCAGGTCTGGTGTCACGCGCCTGTCATTGCAGCACTTGGCAGGCTGAGGCAGGAGGATCATTGTAAGTTCCAGGCCAGCCTGGTCTACAGTGAGTACAACGCCAGCCTGGGCTGGATGGCAAGACCCTGTCTCAAAAGGTGGAAAAGAAAAAGGAAAAAAAAAAAAAGGAAAAGGAGCTGACCCTTTTACTGCAAGCTCATGTTTAGAGAACTGCAGCAGGTCAGGTACACAGACACCTGGCCAAAGACGGAGGAGCAGTGGGCTGCAGGGGGGAGTGGGGAGGAGGGAGGGAGGGAGGGAGGTGGGGCCTTGCAAACCTGAGGGTGCTGAGCCTCCTGGCCTCACTGCAAGGGCACAACTCAGGTGTCACCTAAGGCCATCGCATGGCAAGAGGTGGCCTGGCCTCCTCTTCCTTCCCCTGAGCCCCCCTCACTTGCCTCCCTCCCGCAGGCTGTGGCCTGAGACCAGGAGGGAGTCACGTCCGACACTCAGCACAGTGTCATCCTGTAATAACCCCAGTTAAGGTGAAAGCCACCCAAAGCGTCGCCACGAGACTAGACTTGCGCTCGCCTGAGGCCCCGGGCCCGCTCCACCCCCACTGCAGGTTTCGACACAACTGCGTCTTCCTGTAGCAGGTGACAGTGATGAGGAAAGGGGACCCACAGGGAGGCCTCTGGTCTGGCACTCAGAGCTGACACAACGGCGGCAGCTCCGTGGCAAAGGCAGGAGCTCAAGAGAACAGTGGCCTGGCTGGGTGTGATGGGGCACACCTGTCACCCCTGCCCTTGGGGAAGCTGAGGCAGGAAGATCCCCTTGAGTTTGAGGCCAGCCTGGACTATACCATGAGACCCTGTCTCAAAAAGACAAAACTTCACAGGTCAAGTACTCAGAAGTGTTCCCAAGTTTGGGTCTGGCATTCACCTTCCTCCTGGGGACACAGGGGCAGCCCCTTGTCCCCACCGATTCTGATCCACACCCCCACCTCTAGGACCTGTGCGCAGACATCGGGACCAGCAGATGCCAGGCTCCCGCCTGTGCTCCCGCTTGGCCTGTCCCACGTCCCGGCGCTGGCTCCGTTTCTCCTGCGCACATTCTGCCGCAGGGAGAGTTGATGCTCAGAGAATCGAGCACCGAGGCGTAAACGATTTCCTATGCACAAGTGATTTCCAGGGGCCCCAACTGCTCTGGAAACTCAGCTGTAATATTTAACTAGCTGTGTTCCCAGGGTCCCCTCTGGCTCCCTGCAGCTCTGCAGAAGGCCAGCTCTCCAGGCTGCTCTGCACCCTCGTCCACAGGGTTCTGAAAGGTCAGGTGGTGGCGGCGCAGCCCCAGAGGCCCAGCTGTACACAGTAGCCTCTGCCCCCCAAGTCTTCACAGAGTGGACACAGCAAATTCCATAAGAAGGGCTCAGCCGGGTGAGGGGGCGCACGCCTGTAATCCCAGCACTGGGGAGGCTGAGGCAGGAGGATCAGTGCGAGTTCAAGACCAGCCTGGGCTACAAAAGTGAGCTCAAGGCCAGCCTGAACTGCACGTGAGACCCTCTCTCAAAAAGACAAAAAAAAAAAAAAAAAAAGGCAAAAAGCAAAACAGCAGCAAAAAAGAAGATTAACCAAGTACAGCTGGCCGTTAGCACAGAGTCTGCACCTAGGAGGGGCTCCTGAAGGGACGGGCGCTGCAGCCACCGTGGCGCCCACTCCCAGGACACGGCCGCCGGGGTCCTCAAGCCGCAGCACACAGCATCATCGATGGCTCGGCCGAGCACAGGGAAAGCGCACACTTTCCCTCCGGGACAGAATCGCTACCTTGGAATGTGGTCCTGGCCTGCAGGGACACAGCCAGGGCTCCATGAGAGCCGCCTCCACCTCCAGCTCCACCTCCCCCTTAAATGCTCCTTGGCTGACCTCAGCCTGGCCCCTGGCCAAGGGTCCTGCTCCCCGCAGGGGGCTGGGGGAATAGGACCGAATGCCCTGGCCACGCACCATGCACCGTTCAGGAGGCTGAGGCAGGAGGATGGGACAGAAGGAGACCGCGTTGAGAGAGAGAGAGAGAGAGAGAGAGAGAGAGAGAGCGCCGAATAGCAACTACTCCCACTCTAATATTGACCCTGCTAATTGAAATGATGAGTTTCTTGTTTTTTTTCTTTTGTCTTTTAAGGGCAGGGTCTACAGGGTGTTCAGGGTCTCACTACTAGGTCAGACTCAGAGTGCTCTGCCTATTTACAGCCTCCCAAGAGCTGGGATTACAGGCTCGCACCGCCACACCCAGTCTCAATTGCTGTCTCAGAGCACCTGGAGGTGGGGCCAGCATGGCAGGCCTGGGGATCGAACCCTGGGCCTGTAAGCCTGCTTGCAGGCGCTTTAATCCACTGAGTTATTGGCCAGCCTGAAATAATCAGTTTCTGATGGCTATCACAGCGTGTGTGTGTGTGTGTGTGTGTGTGTGTGTGTGTGTGTGTGTGTAGGGGTGTTACCTGGTACTGAACCCAGGGCTTTCATACTAAGTTACAGCCCCGGCCCCTTACATTTTTTAATTATTTTTCTGTTTTGTTTTTTTTTTTGGTGGGACCAGGGTTTGAACTCACGACACTTGTGCCACGGCGCTATCTCCCCAGCCCCCACATTTTTTAATTCTTGAGGCAGCTAAGTCCCTGAGTTGCCCAAACTGGACTCGCTTGCACTTTCTACCTTCCTGCCTCAGCCTCCCAGAGGGCTGTGTTTCCCGGCAGGCACCATCCTACCCAACTCACACAGTCACTGTGTTTTTGGTTTTTCAGGGGGTGTCCTGCTAGGTAGTTCTTGAACTCACTGTGGAGCCTAGGCTGTCCTCAAACTTGTGGCAATCTTCCTGCCTCAGCCTCCCGAGTGCTGGGGTTACGGCATGTGCAACCACGCCCATGCTTCAGTCATTCTTAAGGAATCCTGTCTTGTGTTGAGGACAGAACCCAGGTCTTGAACCTACTAGGCAAGCACTCTACCCCCCCACATTCCCACCCAAGAATTGTTTGTTTTTTGAGTAATATTTATCCTGTGGAAAGTTCTCATGAAATTAGGTTCACTGAAAAAAATCAGTGAAAAAGAACCCCACCTCGGGTCATGTCAGACATGCCTGACCTTATCAGGTTTATGTTGACATAGAAGACAAAGACAGAGGAAAATGCCAGCGGGGACTGGAAGGAGCGTGGTTTTCCTCTCTGGCTCTGCTTTTGGCGTGACCCAAATTGTCTGCCATGACTAGTTCTGACTTTTGTAATAAGAAAGAGTTCTTCACTGCCTGGGGCATGGTATGCACTTGCGGAGATGTTCCATGTCACTCCAGAAACACAAAGCAAAAGCAAAATATGACGCTGGGCAAGGTGGTACAGGCCTGTCATTCCCGGCCCTGGGGGACGCTGGGGCAGGCGGACGGCAGGCGCAAGCCCCGTCTGGGCAACCTGGCCCCAGCGTGATCTGTGCAAAATAAGAAATAATGAAAGGCTGCGGATGGAGTTCTGAGGGAAGACGCTGGGTTTATGGTTTTGGGGATTTTTTTAGACAAAGTCTTAGTATGTAGTTCAGGCCAGCCTTGAACTGGTTTCTGTAAACCCAAGCTGGCCTCACACAGCAGTCCTCCTGACTCAGCCTCCCCAAGGCTGGGATGAGAGGCATGCGCCCCGCTGTTGGCCAGGACCCTGAGTTCAATGCTCGGTACTGAAAAAGAGAAGGGAAGGAGGAAGGGAGAAAGGGGTATGTAACCGACCACTCTGCGGTATGGGCGGGACTCCACGCCAAGCGTGAGCACCCGCTGCGCTGGTGGGAGCAGAAGGCCTCACACAGCTGGGCACCGCTGGGCACCACTGGGTACCGCTGGCCACAGGGCAGCAGCGTGCTTCTGACGCCAAGGGCGTCTTTGGTTAGCCGCCTTGCACACAGGGTGGGTGACAGGTGTGTGGGACTCCTCTCACACCAGGAAGTCAGGGACAGCAGGGGCCCAGAAGAGGGACACAGCGAGGCTGCTGTGGGCCCCTGCACAAATGCTACAGCCCTGGCCACTCTCTATGGTCCTGGGCAGAAAGAAAAGGGACTCTACAGCACCACGGGGGGCCGAGGATTCTCAGTCCAAAAGCAAATTATGCTTCCAGGATTAAAAATTTGCCAAGCTTGAGGCAGGAGGATCGATGTGAATTCAAGACCAGCCTGGGCTACAGAAGTGAGCTGAGGCCAGCCTGAACTGCATAGCAGGACCCTGTCTCAAGAAGACAAAAAAGAAAAAGCCAAGTTGGGAATTGTAGAGATAAGAAATTAACATCTCAAGCAGAAAACAATAAAGAAAGCCCAGGGACAATTATAGTCTGTTGGGAATTCCTGGAAGCTGGGATTTAAGGAGATAAGGAGCCGCGTAACAGCTTATCCTGAGGGCTCCTTGATTGTTGTCTCCTCCCTTGCTTGGGATGTCAATGGTTGTCCCCTCCCCTGCTTAAAATGTTTTTAATTAGCATTTGTGTGAACCTATTGATAGGAAAAAGGTGGAAGTCAGTAGAGAATGTGGTCCCGCATGATCATGGTCATCACTAGCCCAAAATAAAGCTGAGATGCTTCGTGGGTTTTGGGCTCACTTTGAGAGACAAATCTCAGTGAGACGTCTGAGCTAAATTCACCGGGTCTTCTCAAGGTTTCTTTTGGCATCGACTCATAACATACAACGGGGCATAGAGGCACACGACTGCATCCCAGTACAGGGAGGCTGAGGCAAGGTGACCCCTGTGAATTTAAGGCCAGCCTGGGCTGCACAGTGAATCTGAGGCTAGCCTCAAAACCCTGTCTCAAAAACACCAACAACAAAATTATTCAATGGGGGCCGGCGAGATGGTTCAGTGGTCTAAAGCGCCTGCTTAGGAAAGCTCAGGCAACTGCAGGGACTGCGGTTCGATCCCCAGCACCACATGCTGCACCAGCCCCCACCACCAGGGCAGGCTGAGCCAGCCACAAAATAAATAAAATAAAGAAACAAACAAACACAACAAGCAAACAAATAAATAAAATTTAAAAAAAAAAATTATCCAATGAACAATTAAAACAGCCTAAGCGGACGTGGAGCGCTCAGAGCCTCAAAGTCCAGGCGCACTGGGTTCGGAGGCCCCGAAGGTCGGGCCTCAGCCAGGTCAGGGGCACAGCGAGGCCTGGCCGGCCCGTACTTGCCTGAGACACCGCTCCACTTCTGGGTCGCTCCGGCAGAACTGGACACCACCATGTCGCAGGGCGTCTTCGGGGTTGGCAAAAGCCTGAAACACAGCAGGGACCCTTACTATGGGAGAGGTACAGCCAGCCCGGCCCCGACAGTTCCTGAGTTGAGATCTCTGGGTGACCGCCCTGTGATTATAGGGGTACACAGAGCAGCCGCAGCCCAGGAAGCTGTGGAACAGCAGATACCAGGGCCCTGAGGTCTGACGAAGCTTCGGGGCTTTAAAGAACCAGAAACTAGCTGGCTGCAGACTCTGGAGCAGGGGACTGGGGCCCAGGGTGAAGTCACAGGGCCATCAAGGGTGCAGGAGGCATTTCAAGAATTTCGCTTTGCACTGGGCATTGTGTCAGGCACCTACAAGCAATCTCTGCATTCTGGGAGGCTGAGACAGGAGGAATGCAAATTCTAGCCCAGCCTGGGCAATGTAGCACCCCAGCAAGATCCTGCCTCAAAAAAAAAAAAAAAATGAAGCGAAAGGATTGCAGATACAGCTTAATACAATGGGCTGCAAATATAGCTTAATCCTTGGGCTCAATCCCCAGTGCCTCCAAAAAGAAAAAAGAAAAAAGAATTAATTTAGAGCGAGGCATAGTGGCAAACACCTGTCATCCCAGCTCTTGGGAGGCTGAGGCAGGAGGATCGCTATGAGTTTAGGACCGACATTGAGACTATCTAAAAAAAAAAAAAAAGTCCGGCAGGTAGGTCACTGCGGTCCTTGTCGTCTAAATCCAAATCCACAGGAACTGGCTTGCTGCTTAGCACCTGGGCGCCCGAGGCAGGTGTGGGCCCTAGAGGCAGCCCCCGACCTCACACCTGGCGGGGCCCTCCCCAGGTGGCTCTCCCAGGGAGATGAGAAGGCTCTGGCTTTGCCCCAGGGCTGCCCTGAGGACACCTTGGCCAGCTGACAGTCCCAGGCAGGGACTTCTCCAGGAGCGGCTGCATCCTAGCCCTGGCACGGAAGGCCAGCAGCATCAGGGTTAGTTACCGGAAGTCCTCCGGGCAGCAAATGGCAGGGCAGGGCTGGTCCTTAGGGATCACCCCAGGGCCACCTCGAAGGACTCCCCAACGCTGGGGGTGACGGCGCCTGCAGCCCTGGCTCGCTGGTCCTCAGCCCGCCCTCCAGCCTCCCTCCGGGTGCAGTCACAGCCTCTTCACGGTCTCTGCGGGAGTTGGGGGTGGTTTCCTCCTGGGGACCCCCTTCACCCGGCACCTCGGTTGACAGATGCTGAAGTGGGAATTTCCACTTCGCCTCTGCGCTCCTGTTAGGCCGGTTCCCACTCCGCCCAGACACTGGCGCTGCCGTCCGGGAAGCCGCCAGATCGCAGGGGAGGCTTTGGGTGATCGGGTTCCCGAACTCCACCCTCCAGGACCAGCGGGTCCCCAGGGCCACGCAGAGTCAGAGCGCTCACGAGGACCGCCGTGCCCAAGCCCAGGGCCACCGAGGCGCCTGCGCCTCTCGCAGGACACCAGGCAGCGCACGTGGTCCCCGGCCAGGTCCCCCGCTCCTCGACCCTGGGGCCGAAGGAGGAGAAGCCCTGGGCTCCCGGCGGGGCAGGGGCGCACGTACCTTCCTCCGCAGCCTCAGCTGGCCGGTGATGACGGCCACCGCGTACATCTTGATGAGCAGCAGCGTGCTGCAGAGCAGGAAGGCCGGGAGCGCCGGGCTGTTCATCGTGGCCAGGGCCAGGACCGAGGGAGACATCGCGGCGAGGTAGCGGATCCTGGACGGCAGGAGCGAGCCTGTGATCCTCGCGGACCGGCGGGCGAGCACTTAGCTTGGGGAGTGGGGGGAGGAGCGGGCAGGAGGCGGAGCCGCCCGAGTGCCCGCCCACTCCCCGCCCACTCTGGGCCTGCGCTAGGCCGGGCTGCTGCAGGAAGAACCAAGAGGCGTGGTGGCAAACACCTGGACCCCATCTCCCATTCCGGGAGGCCGAGGCAGGAGAATCGCCCCGTTCAAGCCCAACCTGGGCAACTTAACGACTTAGCGAGACCCGTCCTGAGTTCACTCCCCGTACCAAAAAAAAAAAAAGAAATACAATGGCTAGGACTGTAACTCAGTGGGAAGGCGCCTGGCTCCATCCCTAGCACTGCATAAAAGGGGTGCACAGTGGTGCCTGCCTTCGAGGGAAGTGGGGCGCTGCATACCCAGGCACCTGGCGGGACCCCCACTGCGTGGCATACTACGCATGCTACTATCTGTGTCCATCCTGCAGGGCGCGGACCAGAGGCCCGCGACCCACGCTGGAGCCACAGCTGTGCTGACAGCGGCAGGCGCTTGCTCTGCCTGGCTCAAGGAGTCCACCAAGCCCAAGAACCAGCAAATGTGTCACCTCACCTGGCGGAGTGGCCACTGCACACAGGAAATAGAAAGGACTGTTTGTTTTTTGAGACAGGGTCTCAATTTGTAGTTCAGACTGCTCTTCAACTCACTGTGTTGTCCAGGCTAGCTTCGAACTCACAGGGACCCTCCTGCCTCAGCCTCTTGAGTGCTGAGGTGACAGCTGTGTGCCATCACACCTGCCTAAGTAAGGACCTCCAGAAGGGGCACAATGTCCTGGTGTATCTGGCCAGTGAGCTCAAGGTCCTCACGGGGCCCTGCTGGTGGGGTAGAACTACAGGAAATCCGTGAAACCCAGTGTGGAATGGAGAGCAACATTAGGACAGAGTCACAAGCCAGGACCGCGGGGGGCCCTGGCAGCCAGAAAGCAGGAAGCGAATTCTTCTTCTCTGGAAGTCTCTGCCACTTCAGACAGCTGCCCTCCAGAACCGGAGCTAACGCTGTGGTGCTTCTTTGTGGCTCTGGGACCTAGGGCCTCGAGGATGCTTGGCTAGCTCTGGACCCTTTGGTTATATTTCTGGCCTCCTCCACCTTTTTTTTTTTTTTATTATTCAATTTTACTATATTGCCCAGGTTGGAGATGAATTTGCAACCCTCCTGCTTCAGCCTCCCAAGTAACTGCGAATACAAGAACACAATACTGCGTCCAGCTATTTGTGTTGTTTTTCTTTTCTTTTCTTTTTTTTTTAATATATTGTGGCTGGCTTAGCCTGCCTTGGGGGTGGGGCTGGCACACACAGCATGTGGTGCCAGGAATTGAGCCATGGTCTCTGCGGTTGCCTAAGCTTGCCTAAGCAGATGCTTTAGTCCACTGAGTCATCTCACCGGCCCTATTTGTGTTATTTTTAAACTACTAATTTTATAGGTCTTTTGTTTTACAATAGCCATAAGAAACCAGCACGTTGGGCTGAGCGCGGTGGCGCACCCCCAGAATCCCAGCATTTGAGAGGCTGAGGCAGGAGGATCACATGAATTAGAGGCCAGCCTAGGCTACACAGCGAGTTCAAGGTCAGGGTGAAGGGCATAGTGAGTCCCTGTCTCAAAAAATAAAAACAGGGCCCGCAAGATAGCTCCTCAGACTAAAGCACCTACTTAGGTGCAGGGGACCACGGTGTGATCCCCAGCAACACATGCTGCGCCAGCCCTCCCCAGCTCCCCACCCCACCCCACCCCCCTACCCCCCTACCCCGCCCCCCCAGCGCGGGCTGAGCTGGCCAAAAATATAAAAACAAACAAGTCCCTTAGTGGATCTGGAAGCAGCACCAGCCAGAACAATGCACTGACCTCGCCTCGGAGGGCCCCCGGGGGCCTGGCGGCCTGTGAGTGTCCGTCCCGCCCTGTCCACCATGCTTGATCTTCTACATGAAGGAGAGAGTTCTGGAGCGGAGCCCAGGGAAAAGGGCGCGGCCCTCCAAGCCGAAAACAAGAGGGATTTGCAGGGGATTCTTGGCGGCGGCGCCACGCGTGGCTCCGGGTCCCAGTCTCTCCCTCGACGTCTGCTGAAGTGCACGGGGCAGGCTGAGGGCCTGGCCGGGAGCTCAGCGCCTCTCTGATCTGGGGCCAAGAATTTGAATCCCTGGAAGTGGCCGGGATGTTCCACGCGGCCGCGGTGAGGGGGCCCGAGGTGTTGGAGGGCCAGAGAAGGCCGCTGTGTTTCCTGTGCTACGGGGTGTGTGTGTGTGTGTGTGTGTGTGTGTGTGTGTGTGTGTGACACCGGTAGACAGATCAAAAGTCACCAGACTTCATCTCCAAGTCTTGTCACTTCACCACACTTTCTGTTAGAGCCTGGTGGGAAGCCTGGGTGTGTCCCCCGGCTTCCACTCCCCGCCTGGTATTTCCTGAGGATCCCAGAGCCGGCTCTTCTGGCTGGCTGAGTGGGATCCTCAGAGGAGGCCGGGAGGGAGGGAGGCTGAAGAGCCCCACCTCTGCAGCTGGCTCCTGACCCCTGCAGGATCGCTGAGCTTTCTGCAGAGAAGGGACAGTGAGGGGAGAGACTGAAGCCCCAGTGACTTCTTTTTTGTGGGACCGGGGTTCGAACTCATGACCTTGCACTTGCCAGGCAGGCACTTGTGCCTCGGAGCTATCTCCCCAGTCCTGAAGCCCTACTGACTTTTAAGAGCCAATGGGAGCCAGGCGTGGTGGCGCACACCTGTAATCCTAGCACTTGGGAGGCTGAGGCAGGAGGATCAGTGTGAGTTCGAGACCAACCTGGGCTACAAAAGTGAGCTCAAGGCCAGCCTGAACTGCATAGCGAGACCCTGTCTCAAAAAAAGACAAAAAAAAAACCCAAAAAACCAAGAGCCGATGGGTACTGCGGTTACTCAGGACAGTGTTTCTGAGATCGTGGGGAGCCTGGTCTTCCCCAGGATGAACAATTCAACGCAGGACACTGCCTCCAGCCACTGGCTGGCCACTTTTACTCCTTTCTGGAAAATGGGATTGTTTTTTCTTCAGGATCTGTGCCCCTATGGACAGGCATTTTGGCTGCTACTCAAGGAGAGCCCTCCATCTCTGGCACGCTGGGCCAGCCAGCGAGCTCCCCTGGGGTTTATATGCAGATGGAGGCATCGGCCGGCCATGGCCCCTCCACCCTGGGCTGGAAACTTGCGTCCAGAAGGGGAGGTCCAGCATCTGACTCATCCGGGCCTGAGATTGAGGAGCTTCTTTTTCTGCTAAACAAAACGTCCGCCAAGTCACATCCTTCAGCTGGGCACAGGCCACAGCCACAGCTTGTTGTGCTGGATTAAGTGAACTTGACTTGGAATCTGTCCCTCTAGGAGGACTCCTAAGCCAGGGCTTGCGCGCCCCTCCCAAGTCTCTCGCTCTGCCTGCCCGCTTTCTGCACTGCCTGCCGGGAGCACAGCCGGACTGAGGGGGACGGGCGGCTGCTGGGCAGGGGGGGACCAAAACGGACCCCTGGGACATCACCCTGGCCACCTGCCTTTGTAACTCTGGGAGGGGGATGAAAGGGACTCGCATTTGCAATTAGTGTGCAGACCAATCGCACATGGCTGCCTGTAGGCTTACACGCATGTGCGTACACACACACACACACACACACACACACACAGACACATGCAGCCATGTGGAGATGCAGAATGGAATCAGAAGGGTTTGGGTAGACACAAATGGTGTAGCTGGAAGTGGCCCAGCAGCCGAGCTCCTGCCCGGATGCACAAGCCCGGCCGGGCCCCCAGCTCCCTCCCCCGACACAGCTATGGTGGCGCTGAAGGAGGAGGCCGCCCTGATCCAGGAGAGCGGCTGGATGGGCCGGAGCCACAGGGCCGTGGGCATCGCCTTCCCCCCACACCAGGCTAATCACAGGCACCGGATTTGTATTGTCCAGGGCTGGCAACTGATCTCCAGGGCTTTGGATTGAGCTCCATGCTGAAGTTCTTTTGTTTGTTTGTTTGTTTGTAATGTTCCCTTTGTAGACAGGGTCTCACTAAGCTGCTCAGGCAAGACCCAAATTTGCAGTCTTCCTGCCTCAGCCTCCCGGAGGGCTCGGATCACAAGCATCCACTACCACACTTTCATCATCAGACTTAAGGGAAGTATGACAGGTGTCCCCATTGCAGGGACATGGAAGCTGAGGCTGGGGGACACCTGGGCTGGCCCTGGTTCCTTTGGTAAAGGAGAATCTGCCTGTCCCAGAAGCTCCTGGCCAAGCATCAGTCCTATGATAAGCACCCGAGAGATGGCTGTTTGTCAGACGTGATCATAGCTCCCTTCCACTCTCAAAATTCGTGAATTCCTAGGCAGAGAAAACAGGTGAGCTCTGCCTGTGTCCAGAGTGAGGGGAAGCAGGGCTGCTCTACGCTAAGTCCAGTGGTGAGGAAAGCCTGGGTTCCAGCACACTGGAATATTACTCAACCAGCAAGAGGGATTGGGTCCTGATCTCAATATGATGTTGATGAACCCTGGAAGCATTCCGCTAAGCAGAAGAAACTGGACTCCAGAGGCCACAAGTCTCTTTGTGTATGTGAAGTCGCTATAGGGGAATGAAATTCCCAACTGAAAGGTACCCAGGACGAGTTCGTGTTCTCTAAAACAGAAGGATGAATTTCAGGAGCAAATGGAGGTTCAGAGCAGAGCATGTTTAATGGGGAAAAGAAAACTTCTGTCCAAGAGTGGGACAGAAGAGGACCCCCGTGGGTTGCCCTGGAATCTGTCATTTCTGGGGATTTTTATAGAGCAAAACCACGCGTCAAGGTGGGTCTAAGGTGGAGAACATGGGAAGTCACCCACGAGGTGGGACAAAACTATGCTCAACCAACAATTGCTCAGGCAGATTTGATCAAATTGGGATCAAATGGGGAAGCGAGGGCCGGAGAGATAGCTCAGAGGCATAAGCACCGACCTGGCAAGTACAAGGACCTGAGTTCAATCCCTGGCCTCACATGCTGGGTGTGCCGTCTCGGCCTCGGGTGCCGGGGGAGCCCAGCATGCAGGAAAAAGAAAATCGAGATGTGAATCACGCAGCACACAGGCATGAGCACAGAACAAGGGCTCCTCCCGCCGGGGCTGGGCTCGGGAGGCTTTCTGGTTCTTTCAAAGTGATTGCTATTTATTTAGAATATCGATCCCTGATGCCCGTCCCTAAGGAAGCATGTGGCTGCATTTGTTTACTCTGTAGTCCTGAGGTCTGGCCCATAGCAGGGGTCTGTCTTCCAAAGTTGCAAGGTCATCTTTATTATATAATATATAATATTATATATTATAATTGATGAACCCTGGAGGCATTCCGCTGAGCAAAAGAAACTGGACTCCAGAGACCACAGGTTTTTTCGTGTATGTGAAGTTGCTATTATTATATATAATAATATATAGTGAAGTGGCTAATATTATATATAATATATTATATGTTATATAACTATGTATATATGTGTGTGTGTGTGTATATATATATATATATACATATATATATATATGTATATATATATATATATATGTCTTTTTTAGGCAGGGTCTCGCTATGCAGCTCAGGCTGGCCTTGAGCTCACTGTGTAGCCCAGGCTAGTCTTGAACTCTCAACGATCCTCCTGCCTCAGCCTCCTGAGTTACTGGGATTACAGATGTGCACCCCATGCCCAGCTCCCTATAATATTTATTTATTTATTTATTTATTTAATATTATGGCCAGCTCAGCCTGCCCTGGGGATGGGGCCGACGCAGCATGTGGTTCCCGGGATCAAACCACGGTCCCTGTGGTTGCCTAAGCTTGCCTAAGCAGGCGCTTTAGACCTCTGAGCCATCTCGCTGGCCCATCCCTATAATATTTCTATCTAATTTAGTTGCCTACAACAAAGTGACCAGAGCTGCATCAGAGAGCAGGGACAGAGAGTGGACTGGTGGTCCCCAGAGCTCCGACAGGATGCAGTGACAACTAAGTGTGTGGCGAGTTTTCCTCTGAGACACTGAGAAGCTCAGGTGGTGAGCCGGGTGTGGGGGCGCACACCTGTCACCCTGCACTTGGGAGGCTGAGGCAGGACGCTCCCTGGGAACTCAAGGCCAGCCCGGCTGCGCAGCAAGGCACTCAGCACTCAATCGATACAGGTGACCTCTGGGTGCACGAGAGAGAAGCTGCGTGGGCCCCAGCGGTGCCCCGGCCCACCCCTTCTGCTGTCCAGGGAGACAGAATCCCGCGGTGGGGCCAACTCCGACCCGGCCGGAGGCCATCCACCGACCCATCAGGTCAGGGGTGCACAGGCGGCCGCCAGGATTTCCTGGTGCAGCTCTGGATGCACGGGGGCAGGGGACAGGAGAATGGCGGGCCTCGGCACCAGCAGCTGCGAAGACCCCTCGGGCAGAGCTGCTGGGCCTGAGCCTGCCTCCTGGCAGAGGCCTCGGGTCTGGGGAAGTCACCCCTGCCCAGGCTGGCCGTCTCCATGGCCCACAGATGTGCTTTCCTAGGGGCGTGACGCTGGCCCCTCCGGGGACCCATTTCCTGGGGAGCCCCGCGGCGACTCGCATTCCGGAGCGGGTCCGCCTGCCCGGCCCTGGCCAGCTGGCCGGAGTTTTCAAAGGCCGGAGCGCTTGGAGCCCCTCCAACTGCTCCGCAGCTTCCTGGACCCAAACATCCCAGAGGCGCCACCCCTCTGTCACGAGACAGCACTTAGGACCATTTGTAAACTAACGATACAAGTATGTCAGGTGCTGGCAATGTCAGGGCTTGAAGCGTGGGCTGCCTCCTTTATCTCTTTGGTTCTGTTTTTATTTGTTTCCTTTTACGCATTTAGTACAGGGGATACAGGGTCTCACTACATAGATTGGACTCATAGTGAGCCTGCTATTTTCAGCCTCCCAGGTGCTGGGATTACAGGGGACGCCACCATGCCGTCTCAATAGCCATCTCAGTGCGCCCCAGGGGTGGGGCTGGCGCGGCATGCGGGATCCCAGCCTCTGCGCTCTGCCTAAGCAGGCGCTTTAGTCCGCGGAGCTATCAGGCCAGCCCTTGTTTTGGTTTTTTGAGACGGCTTCATTGTGCAGTTCAGGCTGGCCTCAGATTTGCGGCGACCCTCCCGCCTCAGCCTCCTGAGTGATGGAATTCCAGGCATGCACCACGTGCCTGTTTCCTCCTACACCTGAAGATGAAGAAGGTGTTGCCTGCAGCTGTCCTGCCTTCCAGAGGATCAGCAGGCCCCTGTCACAGGTGGAGATACACCGGGGCTGACTCTGGAGGGACCAGGGTCAGTCTCAGCCCAAAGCAGAACGCAGCCATCTCCAGCCGGCTGACTCTGAGCTCCGAGGCGGAACCGGAACCCCCGCCAGCTGGCCCTCCTTGCACAACTTTCCTTGCTCCAAATTCCTTCCGCTGGCCTAGTGGGACCGACCCTCCCTGGCCACAGAGCACAGCCACCCTGCTCCCTGCAGCCTACCCACATCTTGCCCCATTACTCCCCATTCCCCCAGGACCCCGACAGCCTGACCTGGATCCACCTTACTAACCAGATTGGTCTAGTTTATAAGATGCCTCTTTTTTTATTTTAATTTTTTTTTGGATTTTTAAAAATCATTACTTATTTATTTGGTTATTTGGTACAGGGTCTTGCTACACAGCTCAGACTCGTGGTGATCCTCCTGGCTCAGCCTCCCCAGTGCTGGGATTATAGGTGTGTACCACTGGTTCCTCGTCGGCATGCCATGTGGTATTGGGGATCGAACTTGGATCAACGCTTAGACTGCCAAGCTATCTCCCCAGCCCTAATTTTTTGAGACAGATTCTCACTATGTAATCCAGGCCAGTCTTGAACTCACTGTGTAACCCAAAGGAATTTGAGGCTATCTTCCAGCCTCCGCCTGCCAAATGCTGGGGCTGGCAGATGTGTGCCACCTCGCCAAGGTCCTTTCTATAGGGGCCATGCCAGGTACAGCAGCAGCAACACACAGCAGGACTGCATCCGTGAGAGGTCCCCAGGCTGCTACAGGCACAGGGAGCGGCATGAGCCCAGGCAGGTCTGCTCACATAATTTGTAGAGCCTGGTACAAAATAAACATGAAAAGACCCTTATTCAAAATTATTAAGATAAAAAAAAAAATTATTAAGAAACTGTGAGTCTGGGTGTGGTGGCACATGCCTGTAGTTCCAGCACTTGGGAGGCTGAGGCAGGAGGATCGGTGTGAGTTCGAGACCAGCCTGGGCTACAGAAGTGAGCTCAAGGCCAGCCTGTACTGCATAGCAAGACCCTGTCTCAAAAAGATACACAGAGAGACAGAGAGAGAGAGAGAGAGGCCATGGCACAAATGCCTGCCTAGCAAGCTAGTGCAAGGTCAGTTTGAACTCCAGTCTTGCCAAAAAATAAAATATATATATATATTAATAATATATATTAATATATATGTTAATAGGGGTTGGGGAGATAGCTTGGTGGTCTAAGTGCCTGTCTGGCAAGCACAAGGACCCAGGTTCGATCCCTAGTACTGCACGCTGCACTGGACCTGGAACCCCGGGCATGCTGTGGCGACCACCTAAACCAGGCGTGGTGACGCACACCTGTAATCCCAGCACTGGGGAGGCTGAGGCAGGAGGATCACTAGGAGTCCAAGTTGCTTAGTGAGACTCTGTATGAAATAAACGAATAAAAGATTTTTAAAAAGTTAAGATCAAGGCGTGACGGTGGATACCTGGTATCGCGCCACAGTTGAGGCCAGCCTGGGCTACACAACAAGACTCTGTCTCAAAAATCCAACAAATAAACAAATGAAAAAAGAATATATGTGAACAAGCCAGGTGCAGGGCGTATAACAGCAGCTCCTGGGGAGGCTGAGGTAGGACGGTGGCCAGTTCGAAGCCAGCCTGGACAGTGTAGCTAGCTCTGTCTCAAAAAACCCCAAGTATTAAGAATTCCAGGGGTATTTTGGATGTGATCAAAATACATTATGCACACTGACAATCCCCACAACATGTGACACTGGGGAGGCCAGGAAGGGGCGGGGGAGGGGAGAGATCACAGTGTGTTATGCCCATGCTCACAGCTGCCAAGATGAGGCCCACTAGCGTGGACAGCCAGCACACACAGATTGAAAAGGGAAATCGGGGCGTGGTGGCGCACGCCTGTAATCCCAGCACTAGGGAGGCTGAGGCAGGAGGATCAGTGCGAGTTTGAGACCAGTCTGGGCTACAAAAGTGAACTCAAGGCCAGCCTGAACTGCAGAGCGAGACCCTGTCTCAAAAAGACAGTCAATCAATCAATCAATAAAAATAAAATAAAAGGGAAGGGATTTCCAGCAGTCCGGCCTAGGGTGCAAGCCTACAGTCTCGGCACATTGGGAGGCTGAGGCAGGAAGACGGCTGGCCCAGGGGAGACTGGGCTGCTAGGGAGATCCCGCCTCAGAGTAAGCAAAGGACTGGGATGGAGCTCAGGGGAAACACCCTGGGTTCCACGCCCCAGCACACACACGTGTACACACACATGTGCATGCACACACTTGCACATACACACACGCACCTCCAGGCCAGCAGCGGCGCAGCAGTCGCAGCAGACCTTCAGAGTCCTTCAGAGCCTGGAGCCCAGGAAGCTGCCCTGGCCCCAGCTCCAGGCGAGTCAGGGCAGGGTGGGTGCAGAACGCAGGTCCTGGTCCAAACCAGCCCAAGGATAACACCAGCGACCGCCAGAGACCCACGTGGAGCCAGACAGGGCCTGGCACGTCACTGGTGCCAGCATTTCATTATCAGTACCAGGATGAGCCCAGAGAGCAGCTGGCATTTCTCTGGGTCATTCCTGAGCCAAGCGTCAAGAATACTTTGATCAATAGCACATCATGCTGGGCCAGTGAGATAGCTCAGCGGACTAAGTGCCAGCTTAGGCAGGTGCAGGGACTGGGGTTGGATCCCCGGCCCTGCATGGCACGACGGCCCCACCCCAGGCGCACTGAGCCTGCCACCGCATCTGGGCGCGGTGTGCACCTGGAATCCCAGCGCAGGGGAGGCTGAAACAATAGGGTCACTACTGCCTGAGCTGCACAGTGAGACCCTGTACCACACACATAAAAACAAAACAAAAAACATCATAGGGCGGCACGATAGCTCAGCGGACTAAGCACCTGCCTAGACAAGCACAGGGACTGGGGTTTGACTCCCGGTATCGCATGCTGCGCTGGCCCCACCCCAGGGGCACACCGAGCCAGCGCACACCTGTAATCCCAGTGCTGGGGAGGCTGGAAACAGGAGGATCGCTATGAGTCCGAACTGTGTAGTGAGATCCTGTACAAAATACACAAAATTTAAAAACACAACAACAACATCACGCTGAGCCAGGCCTGGCACCACAGGCCTGCCATCCCATCCCATGGGGAGGTTGAGGCAGGAGAATCGCAGTCAAGCTCAACCTAGCTAGCTTAGCAAGACCCTGTCTCCAAAAATAAAATAAAGGGCCGGCCTCATAGCGCAGTGGATTAAAGCGCCTGCTTAGGCAGAGCGCGGTGGCCGGGGTTAGATCTCCTGTGAACTGGGCCAGTCCCGCCTGCAGGGCGCGCTGAGACTGGGCACGGTGGCGCACGCCTGTGATCCCAGCACTTGGGAGGCTGAAAACAGGAGGATCGTTACGAGTCCAGTCTACGTAGTGTCACCCTGTAGACCCTGTCCTAAATACAGAAAAGAAATTAAGCAAAATAAATGAAAACACAAAAGATTTGCCTCGCTGGTGGCACACGCCCGCGATCCCAGCACTCGGGTAGCCGAGGCAGGGAAACTGCTTTGAGTTTGAGGCCAGCCTGGGCTCCGCGGTGACATCTTGTCTCAAAAAGGCAAAGACACCAACAAAACCTGCATAACATTTATCATGCATCTGGGACACATTAACTTGTTCATCTTTGTACTGGCTCCGTGAAGGAGAGACTGTTCTTAGTCCCACTTCATCACAGAGCAGATCAGTTCCTTACGCCCTGGCATGGTTAACCAGTGGGCTCCAGAGCTTTTTGGAATAAAGACTCACACCTGGTTACAGCCTGGCTTTGCTATTCCGTGACTCTCACGTCAGTTCCCTGGGCGAGAGCTGTTTCTGCCAACACAGATGAAGTGAGCGCGGACCATGCTGAAGCACCCAGTTTGCAGAGTGGGTTCCTGAAGCTCAGGGGTAACAGAGAGTCAGAGCTGTAATTACAGGTGAGGATTCGAATCCAGAACCCAGAGCCGCAGAGCCATACCCTGAACCTTTGTAGTTGAGTCCTCACTAAAGACTCAGTTAATAAGCCTGCAGTCAGAGGAGAGGGTCACCAGCTAGATGGGAGCCAGCTAGAGTCCCGAGCCTGATACCTAGGCAGATTTTTGTTTTTTTCTCTGTCTCTGTCCCTGTCCCTGTCTCTGTCTCTCTCTGCTTTTTGAGACAGTGTCTCACTCTATCCTCAGGCTGGCCTTGAACTCACTTTGTATCCTAGGCTGGTCTCAAATTTATGAGGATCATCCTGCCTCAGCCTCCTGGGATCACAGACCTGCATCACCATGCCCAGCTTTTCTTTATTTTTTGTTCTCTTTTTGTCTTTTTTCTAAATTTTTGTCTTTTTGAGACAGGGTCTCGCTATGCAGTTCAGGCTGAACTTGAGCTCACTTTTGTAGCCCAGGCTGGTCTGGAACTCACACCGATGCTCCCGCCTCAGCCTCCCAAGGGCAGGGATTACAGGCTTTCTTTTCTTCTTTTGAGACAAGGTTTCACTATGTAGCCCAGGATGGCTTTGACTTTTTTTCCCCAGAAACGGGAATTGAACTCAGGCCCTTGCGCTTGCCAGGGAAGTGCTTATTCTACTGAGGTATCCCCCCAGCCTTCTTTTTCATTTTTATATATTTGGTACAGAGTGTCATTATACAGTTTGGACTTGTAGTGATCCTCCTGTTTTCAGCCTTCCCAGCTGGCATAACTCTGTGCACCACCATGCCTGGATTTGTTTGCTGGCTCAGCATGCCCCAGGGGTAGGGCTGGTGCACCATACGGGATTGGGGATCGAACCCTGGTCCCTGTGCTTGCCAAAGCAGGCGCTTAGTCTGCTGAGCTATCTTGCCAGCCCTCCAGGATGGCTTTGGACTCTGGGTGATTCTCCTGCCTCAGCCTCCCTAGTACTGAGATGACAGGCAGGCGCCACCAGGCCTGCCAAGACGAGATTTGATTTCTAGCTGGCTCCTGTGATTCTGGAGGCTGCCGAGCTATGTTCGGTGCTGCACGCAGGACAGGGACCGTAGGGCTGGGCGTGGGGCTCTTTCCAGTCCCGATCCCTAGGGGGAGGGGACATCGAGGGTGTCAGTTGTGGCCTAAGCCATGCAGGAAACGGTACACCCCAGCTCAAGCCACAGGGTTTACAAAGCAGGGGAAATTCCTCCTTCCTGGGTTCTGTTCTATCGAGGCTCTGGAGGGATTAAGTGGCACCTGCCTTGGCCACGGGAGGGGATTTAAATGCCACTCTTGCCTGGAAATACCCTTGCGGACACACCCATGAGTGTGTAATCCGGGCACGCTGCAGCCAGTCAGGCTGACACGTGGCACTGACTGTGGTAAACCCACGCCCGGCAGCATGGAGCCCACACGCAGCTTTGCGCCTGAACTCGTCTCCACAGACAGCGGCAGTGGAGCTAAAATTCTACCATCAGCCACCAGCTCCTGGCCCAGCCTGGGGATCCCTTTCTGGGAGGGAAGGGAGAGGCTGGGGAGATAGCTCAGTAGAATAAGTGCTTGCCTGGCAAGCTCAAGGCCCTGAGTTCAATCCCTGGTCCCACAAAATAAATAAATCATTAAATTAAATTAAATTAAATAGTGGTTCCAGGCTGGGGAGATAGCTCTGTGGCACAAGTGCCTGCCTGGCAAGTGCGAGGTCCTGAGACCCCGGGTGATGTCTGCTCACCTTGGCATCTTACTGCTCGAATGACACACTCTGAAAACAAAACACCTCGTGGCTCGCTACTCGGGAATAAAAGAAAACAAAGATACGCCCACGACAAAGGAATTCTTTCCGCTGTGCCTGCTCACGTGGCCACGGCTGGTGTGTGTTCTTTTTGGTGGAGTGCGCTGGGGGTTTTTTTGTTTTGGTCTGAGACGGGGTCTGGGGGTCTGGATGGCTGGCCGTCCAGGCCGGCCTCGCAGTCACAGCGATCCTCCTGCCGCAGCCGGCCCGGTGCCATGTGTCGCCGAGCCTGGTTTTGCTATTCCTTGACTTCACGTTAGTTCATGGAGCTAGAATGGTTTCTGCCTACACAGATGAAGTAAGCGTGTATCTCTTCCTCCCCAGGGACCCACGACCAAAGCGCCAGCTCCAGTCTGTCAGTCAGGTGCCACTGCTGCTCGGACTCGCCTGTCCCTTACAGCCAACGATGAGGCACCCGACCCGTCACCCCAGGAGGCAACCGCCTCCTCTGCATGCAAGTTTCCGGGTTCTCCAGCTTCCTGGCCAACTCTGGCCTGCAGGGTTCTTCCTGGGTGCAGGGACGCCCTCCCAAATGTCTTCCTTGTTATGTTGTCGCTGCTGCTGCTGCTGTTTGAGGCAGGGTCCCGCTGTGCAGCCCAGGCTGGCTTCCAACTCGTAGTCTAGAGTGGCCTCTAGCCTCTGCCTCAGCCTCCCAAGGGCTGGGACTCCAGGCCGCCACGTCTGTCTGAGTTTATCCTTTCCAGGTTTGGTGGAAGAGATGTTCCTGACCCTCCTGGGGCAGGCAGCCGGGGACACCTGCGCCTCCCACCCTGATCCCCTGGACTCTGGAGGCCTTCGTGACGTCTGATCCAGCTGTGGCTACATTTCCAGCCTGACACTACAGATCACTGTAGACCTGAGTCTTGGCCCCCAAGGCAGGAGCCTGCTGGAGCGGGGTGTATGGCTTGGGGTTCAGCTCTGCCTGGGCAGTCCCCCAGGTCCTATGTTAAGAGCATTTGGAGTCGAGGCCTCTGGGAGGTGACTGGGTCGGAAGGGCGGGGCCTCCTGAGTAGACCCAGCCATGTCTGGATTAATGGATTATCGAAGGAGCGGCTTGTTTATAAAGCCCTCCCTGGCAGCCTGCTCCCTCTTGCCAGGCGATGTCCCACAGCACCTCAGGATTCCTCAGAGTCTGCACCAGCCAGAGGACGTGGCCTGTCACCCCAGTACCGGGGGAGGTGGGAGCTAAGGGGGGAGGCTCACAACTTTGAGCCCAGACTGGGACACTCAGAGACCTCGTGTCTCCAACTAAAAACAAAGGGCTGGGGATGGGGCTCACTAAGAGGCCCCTGGATTCAATCCCCAGTTAAAAATAAAGAAAAGAAAGCCATCCTCACCAGACACAGCCTCTCAGCCTTGGACACCCCAGTCCCCAGAACTGTGAGAAATAAACTTTTGTCTTTAATGCCCAGCCTCAGGCACTATGTTATGGCAACAGAAAGGAGAAGATGGTGGCTGGTCAATAAATTCTGCATGGTCAGACTTTCTGCCCAGGCTCCGGTCCGGGAGGGGGTGGGGTACACGGTACAAAGGCCACTGAGGTGATCGGAGCCCGGATGGTGCGCATGCCCTTTGCTCCAAACCTGGAGGCCTGCGACCCACGATGATGGAGCCACTCTCAAGGAAGAAGCCCGACTCTCGGGCCGATGCCGAGGGACAGGGGCTTAAATCTCAACTCCGCAAACCCAGGTCACCGCTGAGAGCAGCGCAAGTCCCTTCTCCCTGTGATAACGCAGAGCGAGGGCTTGAGCGCCGTGGTTTAAAGAGGGGTCATTTTCTGTCACCATGTCACACAGTAACTGTTACCACACTTGAACAGGGGAAACAGGCCCAGAGAGGCCCAGTGACCGGGCCACCTGGCTGGTCAGCTGAGAAGCAGGAAGGGACACACCTGGCCCAGCACCTGGTCACCGCGAGGCTGAGCACCGCCTGCAGCCTGTTTCTCCAGCTCGAAGACAGGCGTGCGCAGTGCCGCCGGGCTGTCGCTCCAGGGCTCTTGAGGCGAAGGAGGTTCGCTCCCTATGTAGGAGACCCTGTCTCAAAAGCCAATAAATGCATCCCATGGGTGTGACAGGAGCCTACCCTGGCGTCACCACCGAGATCAGCAGGACGCTGGACTCGGGCCTGGCTCACACGGAAGCTCTGCTTTCCGCACTGTTGTTCATCGCTGTAGATCCAAGCCAGAGGCAAGGATTTGTACGGAGACGATCTTGCAGCCAGGTGGGTCACCCACAGGTGGCTGGAAGTGAGTGCCCACCCTGCCCCCAGAGAGACTGGACACACACACAGAGCGGCCAGGTGACACACAGCGCATTTGTCACCCGGCAATGAGCCCGCGCTGGGCCAGCACGGCCCACATGGAAGGGAGCGTCTGCGGGGGTTGAGGCTCTCTCAGCTCTGTCCAGGAAAGTCAGGTGTCCTTCAGCTCGGCCACCGCAGGCAGGCACACTCCCAGGCGGCCTGACCGAGGTCCACACAGCTGCACTGAACCGCACCACGAGGACAGGTGTGCTCCTGAGGCGGAAGGAGGAGCAGGGGTGAGGGTGGATCCCCATGAACCTGTACGGCTGGATGCCAGCCAAAGGGTTTCCTGGAGAGGGCCTGGCATGACTGGAGGACACGTCTTCCTAGAGTAGCAGCCTGGGGCAGGCGAGATGGCTCAGCGGTCTAAAGCACTTGCTTACAAAAGCTTAGCCAAGGGCTGGGCATGGTGGCGCACGCCTGTAATCCCAGCACTTGGGAGGCTGAGGCAGGAGAATCGGTGTGAGTTCCAGACCAGCCTGGGCTACAAAAGTGAGCTCAAGGCCAGCCTGAAAAGCTTAGGCAACTGCAGAGACCGCTGTTTGATCCCCAGCACCGCGTGTTGCACCAGCCCCTCCCCCAGGGCAGGAACCCAGGCAGAAGGAGCTGTGTGAAAGAGGCTTCCTGGGAGTGCCAGAAGCCTTCTGAGAAATCTGCGAGGCTTGGGATCACGCCAAGCCTTTTTCTTATTTGCTTTTGTCAGTAAATTAACAACATTCATCATGGCGTTATTTGTTTTGTCTTTTTGAGACAGGGTCTCGCTATGCAGTTCAGGCTGGTCTTGAGCTCACTTTTGTAGCTCAGGCTGGTCTGGAACTCGAACCCATCCTCCTGCCTCAGCCTCCCAAGTGCTGGGATTATAGGCACACGCCACCACACCTGGCTTATTTTGGTTTTTTGAGATACAGTGTTACTATATACTTTAGGCTGGTCTTGAACTCACTGAGTAGCCCAGCGTGGCCTTGAACTTGCAGCAGTCATCCGGCCTCTGCCTCCCCAGCACTGGGACCACAGGTGTGCTCCATTGCCACCTTTTTATTATCTCCATTTTATCTATTTATTTAGTGTTTCGTTTGTTTTGGGGTTCTTTTGAGATAGGCTCCAGGTTGGCCTTGAACTCACTCCCAGGCAGGCCTCAAACTCAGAAGCCTTCCTGCCCCGATACACAGCCGTTTTGCTTTTTGTTAAGGCAGGATCGCACGATACGGTGAGTTCAGGCTGGCCCTGCATTCACCGGGTAATCAGGCTCAAACTTGGCAGCCTCGGGGCCGGATGCGGAGGCAAGCGCTTGTGATCCCAGCCCTGGGGAAGGCTGAGGCAGGAGGGTGGCCGGAGGCAAAGGCCAGCTTAAACCACACAGTTGGAGAATTACATAGTATTACAAAAACAAAACAGACCAGCTGTCCCGGGAGGGCCTCCAGCTGAGGTGGCAGGGGGAGGAGGGGCCTTGCAAACAGGTTTCCTTTGTCTGTTTCGGTACCGGGGAATCAGACCCATGGCCTGGGCGTGAGTCACCTCCCAGCCCGCTTTCATTTCATCCCCACCCCAGTTCTTGCTAAGTTCCTGAGCGGCCCAGCTGGGCTCAAATCTGCCGTCTTCTCGCCTAAGCCTCCCAGATCCGGCGCAGACTGGAGCCCCGACCTCGCTCTGGCCTGGGCCTGGGGTTTCCTGAGCAGCCCCTCCCCCACTCCCTGACCCCACCCCCGCCGCGTACCCCGCCGCCTCTGCGGGTTCTGCCACCCGAGCCCCTGGGCTGGTGACCTCAGCGGCCTCAGCGACGTCACGCTGACGGCCTCCACCTCCCGAGCGAGCCGGGGTCTTTGGCTCTTGTTTCTTCCTCCCGGCTTGGCTCTCGGTGACTCAAGCGGGACCAGCCGGCTGCGGCGAGGCGCCCGTGTGACACACTCACTGTGCTCCCCGCGACCGACCGACCGACCGCAGCCTTCTGGGGCCTCCTGCCCCTCCGCTGAAGGTCAGGGTTCAGGAGCCAAGTGGCACAGACTAGGGTTCTGGGGCAGCTGGCAGGGATCTCCCCATGCTTGGCCTGCCCCACTCCCTGCCTTCCACACCATCTCCCCCTCTTTTTTTTTTTTTTTTTTAAATTTTTTTT